>WWPM01024740.1:0-50540 GCA_023279145.1 Glomeris maerens | reverse complement strand
TCTTAAAAAGTAAGTAGTTATAGTTGAAACACAGGTACATAGGTAATTCTTTTCTTAATTTTAATTGTCAAGTCTAATTTTGCCATTTACAGTACATTAACGGGACCGTGGGATGAAGCTGTAATCAACGATGGAGATTCGTTGAAATTGCAATAATGATTGCAGCATTTCATTACCAGAATAATATTATTTCTGCATTATTATGCAAGAAGTTTTCTAGTCTTCCAAGAGGTTGTGCTACCTTTTTCGATCCGTTTCAGTAAAGAGCTGTAATATTACCTGAATCAAATGAAGACCTTAAAAGTTCGCAAAAAATTCTAAACTAAGAGCAAATACCATGGTGCTTGGCAACAATGCAAGGTCATACATTAAGATCGAGTACGTAGCCTATTGGTAGTGCTACTAGTCTATAACACTAGGATGTAACAGGTGTAAAGATGGGCGCACCACTGACTGAATGCACCATAGAACATTCGATTTTGACCAGAGAAGGAATTAAACCAATTGAGCAAACGGTGCATGGATGGGTTGTGTACATAGCCGAAAGACTTTTTCACAAGAGGCATCCGAGTGCTTCCAAAACGGTGGAAATATTGCATTGCAAGCCACGGTGATTGCTTCGATATTTAATGTATGATTATCCCATATATGTTTAATAAAATGTGCAATATTTTTATTGCACATTTGATTCAGGTAAGTTAATTGCGAGATTTGTGCACCTGATCATGCACAAAATCATCTGAAAGGATAAAGGAAAATGTTTTATGAATCACTGTAAAAATGTCATAATTTTTATTTTGTGTAATTTTTAAATATATTGGCCGTAATCGGCAATTCAACTGTCCGCATCGGTCGCCAGAGTGTGCGACGTTACCTCTGATTCCGTGTCTGTGCCATGTCTGGCACCAATTTTATCTTGTTTGCCGACTACAAATGTCTGTTATGGCTGGATTCAAAATGGCGGATTACGTGTCATGCAGTTGTGATGGCATGTTGCGACCCTTCGTATTCGACCGAACATTGCATGGGGGCCGCCATTATTTGTCTGAGGCGAGTCAGGCGATAAATTTGTCCCTGACACGGCAACCAGAAAACGTGACGTCACTCCTCAGACATTGGATTTGCCGATCAAAGCACCTGTTTTGATCTCTGAGGCCCACATGGATTGCCGATCTATTTCTCTGCCCACAGCTCAAGACATCTGGCGATCCGGGCAGACAGGTACGCATTGCCGATTACGGCCATTATGTTAAATCATACATTAGACATATGCAAACCTGTTTTCAACTCAATTGTACAGACGGTAATTTGAAATCAAGTTACTAGATGGTGCTAGTGGTCAAAATTTCAAAAATGCAATGTGATTGATACATTAATTATGAATAAATTTTCATTAAAAATATTATGCAAAAAGGGATTGTTATTTGGTTGCATTAATTCAAATAAATTATATAGAGCATTTTACAATCGGAAACATTATGTTGAATGGTTTTCTGAATCCAACACTTTGAGGAACCGGCGAAGCCTAGATAACAACCGCCACCTGGCGACCGCCTGAGAAAGCTGGTTCCTATTGGACAGCGTAGTGCCGCGGCAGCCAATGAGAAGGTGGCAGAAAGATTTTCAAAGCTCCGTGGAACGTTTCCATCGTTGAATTTTTGGCACAAAATCTGCGAATGTTAATTCGTCGACGGCGCCTTTCTGTGTATTGCATCTGGCGCCGTTCGAATCAATCTCCTGCCAAGAAATTACTTGTTCAACGTAAATAAAAGGTATGTGTGAGTTTCCTATGCCTTACCGCGCAACCGAAACCGTAAATTTACTCTTGTGGATGTTATTATTAAAGACGTTTGTTTCTGACGTTAAATTTTGAAGCGGTCGCCGCAGGCGACCAAAATTTTGTGCTGGTCGAGTTTTTTTTATAAATGATATGGAGTTTTTGCTTCATGCGGTCACGGCTTCAGGTAATTATTTTGAATAAGTTTTTGGAGTAGTCGATTGATTACCTGTTATTGATTAGTTAATTGGATTGTAATCCGTAATTTTTCCGTCTGTCTTCCTCGTTTGGATACGATCCCCAACAGAGGATATGTTTCATTACATCCTTATGTTCAGTCTCGATTTACGACCATTTTGTGAACGAGTATTCGCTTCTACGAACGCCCTATATCCATTGTCTGCTGTTTCGCAAAAATAATCGCTGTAGTATTTCATGATCTGAGTACTTATATCTGATCTGAATCATTGTGAAGGCGATACACAGTTATTTACCTAGGAAAAAGGTTGCAATTACATTTATAATCAAGGACGTTGACGCAATTCTGCAATGTGCAATATAAAATTTGAGAATTTCACCATTTATAATCAGATATGTAGTTGCAATCAATTTTGGCATGATAATGAATTAAGATTTTAATATTTGAATATAAATATTTGGTGCATTATTTTAACTGGGAAAATGGTGTTTTTTTTTGTTTTCTCAGACAGTAACTTCATTGTTTACCACCTTATGTAAATTATGGTGATGTGTGATAAATATATATAGCAGGAAAAAATAGGTAACTGTGGAACCTGTGACCTAGGAAACAAGGAAAAAACCGTGTGCTTTTAATCCACTTTGTTTGCATGACATTAATCTGGCTTATTTCTGAGGATAATCTGTTGAACTTCATAAGGAAACAGAAGAGGGACACTGCATGGTTAAAATGTCGGCCTATTTTGAACGTTTTTTAAGTTTACATTTTAAATGAGCCCATTCAAAATAATTTGACACTTGTAATCTTGTCTTGACAAGAAGCAATTGGAGCACTTTGCATCGCAATTTTAAAGAGCCCCCTAAAGCAGATTACCAACTTCTTACTGCAATCTGTTTAAATAGCAAATTCCGCGACCTAAATAACAAACTTCCCCTTTTCTTTTTCTCGCTTTTTGAGATGAAAAACTGGATTTTTATGACTCACAGTCTACATTTTCAGGACAAGCCGGCAATTTCCTTTTCTTCAACTCGCTGAAATATAGGCACTGTAATTTTGCTGTGCACTTGGCTCGAATGCAAAGCATGCAGCAAAATTGGCAAATAAAATAAGCGCAGTTGTTGGCATTTTTGACACAGTGATGACGTATTACTGGTGTGGAAATGCATCAATCATCCAAACTGTGGCGCCTTGGTTTTTCTTTTTTATAGTTAATATGCTGTTACTGGATATAGTAAGATGGGAAAAGCCGAGAGATAGATCAAATATTGTTAAGAATTTTCTTAAACAAAATTAAGATATCAAGATTTAAATAAAAAATTATTTTACAAGCTTTACATTATTTGTGATACATAGTATGATTTTTTTACATTGAAAGTGTAAAACTTCACTAATTTCATTGAATTTTGTTGGGATATGCAATTGTAGACTAGTGTAAAATGTCTTTAAGAACAATAAAACATTTACACAATTGCAAAATGCACTTGTTTACAAATCTATATGCGTCCATCAGAAGAATAAGTTTGCTAAATGAATTTCTAAAAAAAAATGATGTCGAACAGGAGGATATAAAATAATATTATTATTGTTGACATCTGCTTGTAACGTGTACAATAAGCGTCAAGTAAACATTTGGTCTATGAATTCTATTTTTGAAGTGATAGATTGAAGTCCAGAATAGAAAAAAAAAACACATTTTTTCTTAGACGTAACGGAAAGTTAAAATGGCGGTCTTTTTTCATGATTAGTCTATCTTTTTTGTATAAACCCACACGCAGGTGCTTTGAAAGTGTGAACAGCTGCAAAAGTCAAACGAAACTAATGCTGGAACTGGGCGAGAAAAAATCCTGCAACTGTCATTGTAATTTTTCGGTAGCATTCTTTCCTTAGGCAAAATGGGGATCCAAGATGGCCGCCGTTTATTCGAAACAAGGGCTGACAATATAGTATTTTAATCTGATAATTATAATGGTGTAATCCTCTTCGGCCAAAGTAGATCCGTCGTTTATCACCAAAGTTCTTTGTTGTGCGTGTTATTATTAGGTACACGGCCATTTCAATCCCCCAGGCAAGCATCAAATAGACGTTATCTACTCATATAATAATAGAATATCGGCGGCCATCTTGGTACCAGCCATTATTTTTCTTTTTCTCCTGTCTCAATCGCTTTTGCCAGGGTAATTTGATTATAATAAACGTTTTACTCCTCCGCATCCGGACATTATGAAATGAAATAACTAATACTGACAATTTTCTTATGTATGTAGACCTACTAAGTATCCCTGAAGTTGCTAACGTTGATTTTATATGAATTTGAAGTTGAGATTTTCAAGCAAATTAATTACGACTATGGTATGTTTCGTCCTTGGTATAATCGACAATAACATACAGCACAGATATGGAAGTGTTAACTTTGAGAGGATGCAACCAAGGACCCAATTTACTGTCCTTGATGCGGCAGACAACACAAATGATGACATGTCTTTGTAATAACATTGGTGACGTCGTAGACGACATTGGAACATCCACTCAATGTCAAACTGTCAGTTTTTTTATAATTAAATTTAGGACAGTATTCTGAATAAGTTGCTGCCGCTGTTCTATCAACTACCCTGAACTTGCTCCTGAGTGCTAATTTATACAATTTCTGAGTTTCTCATGGTGATATTTTGGAGGAAAAAAAGATTCCATTTAAACGTTCAAATTCCAATGAGCGTCGTCATCCGTGGTCATATTTGCAAATTTTGTATTCGAATAATTCATTGGAATTTAACCAATGAGTAAGACGAAATGACATTTGCTTCCGCTGAATCTCTAGAAAGTTGAGTGAACTTTCCGGATGAGACTGTTATTAAAAGCAGCGGGAGATCGATGAAAAGAGACCAGTGTTTAGGTTTTTTAGTTGTAGGTTGGGTTGTAAGGAAGGGAAATGGCCGTTTCCATGGATACCGTTTCTGTAAATAGACATGTACTTGGTTTAGGGGGGGGGGGGTTGAAAAAAAAGGTGTGGGGTTGAAAAACCCTTTTTTTTAGTCTAGCCTGGTCAACATACTGGACGGAATCGATTTGTCGATGAGTCACCGCTACAATAGGGAAATGTTATTTGGTTGCGTGATTTGCGTGACTGATGGCGCCATTTTGGAATGCGATTCCATCAAATGCAATGCCAGCGTGTACTTTAAATTCGCCAGGAAACGTCTGTTGTTTACACGTGACTTAATAAAAATGTAGTTTTATGTTGTCGTTGTTAAATATTGCAAGTGCTACGCGCTGATTAGTGGCAAATATCTCAATCGGTTCCCCTTCAAGAGGTCACAGTTTATTTCGTCACATGCTCGTTAGCCAAAGCTATTGTGACGACTACGGTGTGACGAAATGAATGCGACGAACGCAATATGGCGTTTAAAGTGTGACGGAATGACAGCAAATGTCAAAGGTTGGGTTTTTTTGTAAACAAGTTGGAAAGATGATGACTGCTTCTTGTTTTTCTCCAAGGATGCTCAATTTTAATCCTATATAAAAATACATACATATGGCGCCTAGAAATATGTCAAAATGTCGTGTTCCCTTGAAGTTGGTATTCTAAAATTGTAGATTGTCAACAAATTATAGCTGAGATTTTCCATTCATGTCACGTACCTATAGATGGACGGAGTCGTTTTAGATGTATTTTTTTAATACTTTAGCATTGGAATTCTTGAAGCGATAATAATATTCAGACTTAAAAATATCGTGAAACCTATATTTGACCGCCATGACGCTCTATTAGAGTTGTCGGTCAATTATAATGGCGGTTAAATATAGATTTTAATACGACATTGCTGTAATTTCAGGGTTCTGAAATTGGGCTAGACATTGAATAATTGACCAAATTATCTAATTATGTAAGGCGTACGATTCTTAATCATCTGGTAACGACAGCAACAAATGCTTTGTTAATCTGACCTCAATATATAAAAATGTGTATATTTCACTTTTATTTGTCGAAACATTTCAGTTATTGTACGCGTATTATATCGAAGCGGATATGACGCCTCCAAAGCTTTTAGGAGATATAACTAGGTTTGAGCAGTTTCATCAGTTTGTGTTGTGTTGCAGGCTGAACAGATGCTGGTTTGACGCCAAACCAGTGACGTCGTCTGGCCATCACTAACACCTAACAACCCAACATACTGAACTGAATAAACTGTATAAGAATCTTCACATTTCACTTCTTTCTCCTAACTCTTCTCGGCGGTGAAAAAGTTTCCAAGAGGCAAATGACCCGAGCAACTTGCATTTATATTTACTAAACAGCAACCGTACTAAATTTGTCCTTTTCCTCTTTTTTGTATTATTTTATTGCAGAGATTTTGAGAGTATTTTAAGTGGTGGACTATAATTATATAATGCTGTTGTGACGAAAATACAAGCAAAAGGAGATTATGTCCGAGATGCCGTATCGAGAAATGTTCCCGGACCCGAATGGAGAATGCATGCATACCTACTACAAGGAGGTAAGGAAAATAAAGAAACGTTGCGGCTAGTTCACGTATACATTTTCACTTTTGTTTTTTTTTGCATGAGCAGGTCGACGACGACGGTCCGGACCATGGCATCTTACCTGGCCAGTTAATGAAAACGAATCGCAAGACATACGACCCGACCATCTTCGACGTGCTCAAGGTTCCACCCGAGGACTACGCTGTTAGTATGCGGCTCTCGAACGCGAAGCACGCAACACTTTGGCGTTATCTTATTAAATTTGCCGACAAAAGTACCACATTTGTTCTTTTTATTGTGACCCCCTCCCCCCCCCATTGTGCTGATAATTACTTGAAGGTGAAGGAGCGTTTCGTGTTCTGAAGACCAAAAATTTTTTTAAATATTGTTTAAGTTGGATATACATTGATGGTTTAATATAATTTCTGTGTTTTTTGTTATTACGATAAATGGAAGTTTAAATTCAAGAATTTAGCGTATTTTATTAATTTGACTACGCGGGAAATTTACATTGAATGGGTTGACGAATTGATAGCTTATAGATATCAGATGCACACATTCAATTTACTGTGTTATGTAATTTGGCTTCATACAGTATATGAGAACTTAAGGGTTGCAGCTAATTTTACTATTCAATTTGTTATTAATTTTCGAATAGTCGTGCTAATAATGTTCTCTTCTTGTTTCTAGAGTCAATTGGCGCTCCTTGATGTGGACTTATTTAAAGCCATAGAACCTGATGAACTCACAAGTTGCGCGTGGAATCGCAAAGATAAGCTTACCCGAGCACCAAATGTAGTAGCGTTCACTCGTAGGTTCAATCAGGTATGCAAACTATGGAAATTTTACTGTTCCAAGCTGAATTTTTAAAAATAAAATCAATTAACTCCAACAGGTTAGTTTCTGGACAGTTCGCGAAATTCTAAATGCGCCGTCGTTTAAGCACCGTGCCGATGTTGTAACGCATTTCATAAAGATCGTAAAAGTATGTGATATATCTGGCGTGTGCTATTTGTGATCGGGTTGTGTGTACATGACAAATTTAATAATTTGATATTTTGATGGCGATAGAAATTGCATGAGCTCAATGCTTTGCATACGGAGTTTGCAATCATATCTGCATTGCAGAGCGCGCCAATATTCAGGCTATCCAAAACATGGGCGGTGAGTGCTTCTATATTTCTTCTGGTTGCGTTAAGATATTATAATGATCACAGGAACTTGTTTAAGAGCAATTGAAATGTTACAGCTCATCTCGAAGAAGGATAGAGCCACTTACGATAAATTGGCCGAGGTCTTCTCTGAAAAAGACAACTGGGCTCAGCTCCGTGAACATATGGGTAGCATCAAACTGCCTTGCATTCCTTACTTAGGTAAATATAACAATTTATATTCCTCTTAGTGCTTTCATCTGTACATCTTGTTATAACAATCGTCTCGTTATGTGATAACGATCATAATTAATAATTGAAACTTATGCTTTTCCGAATTGATTTTTTACATAATAAAAATACAATATTTTACTGCATATTAAATACATCTTTTAAATATACGTAATTTGTTTCCATACTTTGATTATTTTATTCGTTATAGCCTTGCGAAACAAAGTTATATTCTGTTATTTTATCTCCCAATGTTTATCAGTACAGTCCTCCCTCGTTAATCCAACAGATATGAGACCAGAGCACCGCCGGATTATCGAAAACGCCGGATTACTGGAAATTAACTAATAATGACGTATTTTAACAACAGAAACTACGTTTTATTGTACACATAGCATATAGTGCATGTGTGATACACTTTTGTATTGAAGGTTGATGAGCTAAAACTGTACAAATAAAGAACAAATTTACTTGTTTTGTAACAATACACATGCTGTACATTATTAATATATATGTATATTCCATTGAAGTGGAAGGCACAAAATAATTATCAATTTTTGTCTGGTTTTTCATTTTAAATGAATTTTTACACCTTTTCTTGAACACTAAAATGTTCGTACAGTACGTCACAGCGATTATAAATCTCTACCTCCCGACAAGTTTGCTAAATAATTTCAGGAGTGACGCCAAAAAAATGCCGGATTACTGGAGGCGCCGGATAGTTGAAGGGCGGATTATAGAAGGAGGACTGTACTTTGTATTATAATTTCGTTGGAAATATTGGGGGAAAATGGTTATATTGTTTCTGTTTTTTCCCCAATAGTTGGACAATGATGCTAAATTGTCAGAACCATATTTCGGCTTTTTGATGTTATTCGTTTTGCATTGTAATCTGGTTTTTCATATAAAGGTTTATATCTAACGGACCTTGTGTACATTGACTACGCGTATCCGCATTCCGGTGGCTTGGAAAGCCAGCAACGTCGGCTAAGAATGAACAATATCCTGAGGATGATATCAGAGTTCCAGCAATCAAATTACGGTAAAGTAAAGTGAAAAATGCAAAAATAACGAACGTAAACTTGAAAAAGAAAAACTTTATATCGATAGATTTACTGCCTGTGCTTGTCCACATTCAGAAATACCTGAAATCGGTACGATATCTGGAAGAACTGCAGAAATTCGTCGAAGATGACCATTACAAGTGAGATTATTGCATGTTGGTTTAAAATTGACAGGATACAAATACTAAAAATATTCGAATAGACTTTCGCTACAGATTGAGCCACCATCGAGAACACTTTCCAAAGATGAAACGAAGCACAGAGAGAACCTTGCAGTTGTTCTTTTATCACCCCACAACTTGAAAGGATGCAACTCCCTTAAGTACTCCAGTCATCACCAACATGTGAGATTACAACCGGGACCAAAGTTTGTACCTGGCCATCGCAAGTGTCGCAGCCTCGGCACAAAGTAAATTTCAATCTCCGCACATTGCATCTTGCTCTTTTCTACTGGTTTCTTATTCTGATAATCACTTGTAGTTCTTCCTGTAGCATCTTCTCAATGGTAAATACAAAAGAAACTAAGTCTGCTTCGTTGCCAATAAGCGCTCAGCCGGTAGACGGCTCAAGACACCTGCTAGATGATAGTTTCCTGGAAGTGAAAGCGGTCACTGATGCCCCAAGAGATTCTCGAGAAGGGTCCATCACGGGATCTGGGGGAAGCTCTGACAGTGGAGATGGAGTTGAGAACCGCTTACAGGAAAGGTGGAAACATTATTGTTCTTCTTGTAGTCGCCATGTAAAAATGGCATGGGGTTATTTATTTAAAAAAGGAAATCGATTGCAGTTTCACGTCCATCAGAGATCAATATGAGTGTACCCACACGTTTCACATTGAAGGGCCCTTGCGCCGTAGGACCCTGTTGAAAGATGGAAAGAAACCTGCAGTGAGTTTATCAAATTTTTTTTGACTGTATTTGTACAAAAAATTGTTCCTTTGCTCCTGAATATGTATTCTAAACAATCTAATGTTCTTGTGAAATTTTAAAGTCCGTGACATGACTTGAAAATTGGCGTTGTTTTGAAAATGCTGACTTCCTATTGAGCCATTTGAATGATTGTTAAATCGATTTCAAACTTATTAATCACAAGAATGTGCACATAATGTGTTTGGGGAGTTACATAACAGTTTCTTGCAATTTCAATTATTTTTCTTTATGATTGTTTTGTCAAAAAATTCTGTTCGTTTTAGGTTTCACCATGGACACGGTGGTGGGTACAACTTTGGGGTTGCAACTTAATATATTACTCAAGCAGATCGCTGCGAGGAACAGACAGGGAAGATGTAATGACATTCAATAATAATTGACAGCTACTTTGAATAGCAAATTTTCATTTCGGTTTATATGGATTTTATTTAACGAAGTTCAAGGCAACACCGCACAAGATTGTTTCGGCAACTGGCTGGATCATTAACGCTTCCGACAATGCCATGCATCAAGATTGCTTTTTTCTCACGGATTCTATTCGCGGTACTCTAATGTCTTTCCTAATCGCTTGTATTCGTACTGTGATTAATTAGATCACAGTGCTGATTTTGAGAGGGAATTCTGTTACAGGAAACAAATACAAATTCCGTGCTGTGTCATCGGAGCAGGCTGTCGAGTGGTGCGAACACGTGGTCAAGGCTTCGCGGTTGTTTGCCGAAAAAGTAACTATGTGACCATTGCCAATTTCTTTTGCAATTGCCGTATCCTAAAAGGTTTTATTCTCACGCAGCCTATGGGCAACCTGATGACTTTCGAGTGATCGAACAAGTTTTGAAAAAAGACAGGATGCTATTCGAGAAAACTAATACTCCTCCTCTAACTAGACATACATGGATTGAGGGTAAAATACTCAGGATCAGCTGTAAAAGCAAATCCAATGTGCCTAACTGCTATACATGTTTCCCGAGGACTGAATGACTTTGAATTTTAACGAGTCTGTGTTCCACGATAACTGTCCGTCGATCGTTACGATTCACGGCCATGGTCAGGTCGAATTCGGTCCTAGTGGGCGTTAAAGGAGTAGAGAGGTCACCTAGCATTTAGGTGTGCCCCAACTATCTAAGTACGTTTACAGCCGTTCAGTGCCTATCAATTCAGCTTTGCTGTATATGCATCTGCCACATGATCCTGGTGGGAATGCAACAACAACTACAAAAAGCTTTATCGTTGAATAGCCAAAGGTACGCGAGCTTTCGGTTTCCGCCATCATCTTGCTAAGCTCTCCGAGTGGGCAATGCGTGTTGTGATGATCTCAGTCAAGTCGCAAGTTTAAGGCATGGACTTGTTAACAAAATCGCTGTTAAATGTTTTAACTTGAAAAATTGTGATGCTATCTCGATATGCCAAATTGTTAGTTAAAGTCCGCCTCAACTTGTCCAACTTTAATTTGACACGTGCTTTGTGGTTTCCCAACATGCGGGAGAAAATACATCATAACGGACAGTGTACCCTAAAAATTAAATTTGGGCTGCAGTGCATTTGGAATTCTGTTTTCCCGAGATTCCAATTTAATGAAGTTCCGATGAAGCTTTGCCGGTATTTTTAGGCATCTTTCGAGTCGATGTATCTTCAAGTTCTTTAGCTTTGTAGTAATGTGGTGCAACTTCGAGGAGCCAACTGTTTTCAATCTCGATAACCTACAACACAGTTGCCAACAAGGTCAACATTTTTCAGAGATATTATATTGAATTTGTGTTAACCTGTCGCATGTACTCCTTAGTTGTGAACACCAACTCGTGGTAGATCAACCATCTGGGAAGGTCCTCGAAGAGGCTGCTGTTTGGATGGATCATAACGGGTTGGTTATGCTTGACTGTCTTGTATTGACCACCTTTTCCCAGCCGTGCTGTGTGGTAGAAGTAGCCTGCCGTAATAGCCTGAACGACGAACTGTAAGTATTATTATTTGAAGGCGTAACGACAGAAATATCCTAACCTTGCATATGTTCATGATGTCACGAGGGTTGGATTTCACCTCCACTTCTATGCGGTCCATCAAACCCTCCAACTGTTCTCGCACATCACGTGCTCTCTTCATGGACCTGTGCTGTACGAAGTTTTCGAAGCACCATTGTGTTGAATAGTCGGTCTCGGCCCACTAAATTTCAAACATAAGCTGCAGTTAATTTCTTTTTTGTATTGATTCAGTAATAATTTCAATAAATACAAATTACAATTTATGAAACTTAATTTTTACGAGATAAATTGGACTAATTCAAGATTAAAGGTCACCTGACAAGGTTTTCTAAGGTGCCTTGGTAGAAATTTTAAGGGAAAACTTCAAAAACATTGTCAGTTCACCTTGAAGTTTTAAGCTTCCTTTTTTTTGGTGTACTTTTAGAATATGAGTTCTGGTTTAATTTGTTAATGACACAAATATAGAACACATAGTTTAAGAGTAGCTATTTCTGAGTTGATACACAAACTAGTGTCATTACAACAGAATCCAACTTTAATTCCCCAAGCATATTTTTTGTTCAGGAGAGAGGCCATCCATAAATTATGTCACACAGGAGCAGGGGGGGGGGAGGGAACACGGAATATCGTGACATGGGAGGGCAAGGGTGTAAACGTGACGTCACTGCAGTCTTTAGTTTATGGCATGACACAAATACAAATAAGCAAACTGGTCGTTGGGGCAGTTGTCCGTTAAGGAGCAATTGTCCGAAAAATGTCAAATCCATGGGAAGATTCATATTGATAAAAAAATAAATAAATATTAATGTATGTACTGCTGACTGGATTAGATTGTTTTATGCTTTGGATGTTCAACGTTCATAAAACATTTATGAACATTATTAAGTTTGTTTTCAGATTTTTTCTGCTGTCACAAATGTTGATGTGACAAGGGGGTGGGGAGGCTGAAAAAATGGCGTGACAATGGTGTGACATGGGGGTGGGAGGGTTTAAAAAAAGGACCTTTTTTGCATGACATAATTTATGGATGAACCCAGATAATTTGTGTTGTTCTCGATTGCAGTTAGAGCCCTAATTTTTTGCTGGGAATGATGGCGATTCGTTACATTTTGTTATCTCCATCCAGTACTTTCGAGTCCTCCGGAATTATTTCCAAAACACAAGGTGGCCGCAATTCTTGCAATTACGCGGAAGTTCTTTAAATTCGTCAAATTAAAAGTTAATCAAATTCAAACCTGATTGTAAACATTCAACAGGCTAATGTGGTCACCGCCAGGACTGAAGAAGTTCTTGCGTGCCGTGTCTGCGTGTACAATCTTGTCTTTTGGACGGTAGAAAATGGCATTGTTCACTGAAAGCATAGCGGAAATGGTGAGTATCTCCTCGGAACACTTGTATCTCTCTGATGCTAGGATCATCTTGGCCATCATTGGGTCCACAGGTAACTCGGCCATCCTGCGGCCCAATTTTGTCAACTCCCCCAGGTGGTTCAGGGCACCCAGAGCATACAATTGTTCCAACGCGAGCACCAGTGTTTCGTGCGGAGGAGGATCCAAGAAATCGAAGTGGATCAAGTCGTTGATGCCGAGAGACTTAAGTAGCAACACCACGTTGCCGAGATTAACACGTTGAATCTCGGGGATAGTGTTATCTTCCAGTTCGTGTTTGTAAGCCCAAGCCGTGTAAAGACGGAAACATTTGCCAGGAGCAACACGACCAGCTCTTCCGGCCCTTTGGTTTGCTGAAGCCTAATGGCAATTGAAACATGGAGGTGGTAAACAAAGCAATTCCACAGGTTCTTATTTCGTTTTGCATTAATTACCTTTGATATCGGTGTCACAACCAACGACTCCATTCCAGTTCTAGCATTGTAGCTGTTTTGTTTGCAGAAGCCTGGATCGATAACGTAAATGATGCCGTCGATGGTAAGTGACGTTTCAGCAATGTTGGTAGCCAAGATGACCTAGTATAATTGGAATTATTCAGTTTTAATGTCAGTTTATGAGATTATGTATAACCAAGTCACCTTTCTAGCTCCTGGCGGTGTCGGTTCAAAGATTTTCGCTTGCAGATCAGATGGCAAGTTGGCATATATTGGCAATATGATTAATTCTTTGATCTTGGACCCCATTTTCCTGGCTCTTTCAGTCAACAATTCTTGACAAGTATCGATCTCTTCTTGACCGGTAAGAAAAACTAACACATCCCCCAACGGCTGAGTGACGTGAATTTGCAGGACGGATACCACACACGCATCCAAATAATCCGCTTCAGGGGCCTTTTCAAAACGAGGCCAAGCATTTGCACAATTTTGTAATGTATTGCATTTTTTGTATGTAGGGTACCTTTGTGTAAAAAATGTCCACTGGATACCGTCTTCCAGGAATGCGGAAAATAGGCGCGTCATCGAAGAACTGTGCCAATAAATATAACAACGTTTCAAATGCATGCCATCGTACGGCGTACAAATTTTGACCGTCTCACCTCTGAGAACTTCTCTGCATCAAGAGTTGCACTGGAGATGAGTAGTTTCAGGTCGGGCCGAAACCTGGCAATGTCTTTTACCAATCCGAACAAGATGTCGGTGTGAAGTGTTCTTTCGTGTGCTTCGTCAACCATGACCACACTTTATATTGGAAAGAGAATGACACGTTAGCCGGCAATAGTGGTACACTGGTAAAATTGACATTTATATATAACCTGTAACTTGCAAGATCCGGTTCCCCCAGAAATTCGCGTAACAGCATGCCGTCTGTCATATACTTAACTATGGTCCTCTCAGAAGTGCAATCTTCAAAGCGGATGTTGTACCCTACTTCGTTTCCTAGTTTTACTCCCATCTCTTCGGAGACTCGTGCGGCCACGCTCATCGCTGCCACACGTCTCGGTTGCGTACACCCAATCTTTTTATCACCTTTAGTGTAACCCTTTTTAATACAAAATCAGTGAAAAAAATCATAACATGATTTCTTTTCTGTATGAAATACAGTGAAAACTGTCAGGGCTGAATAATGCCTATGTCTGATAAAACATAATTCTGCAACTCTTGTGAAGTTGTCATTTCATTCCAGAATTGCAGTTTCTTCTTGTGAACAAATTTCTGGCCATCAACAAAGCAGTAATGAAATGACACATCTTTGGCTTTTTGTATTTCAAATAACAATTTGAGATCCTCAACAATGTGCTGTGAGTTTTAAAATGGGGGATGGGAAACCCAACAAATGCTCTGACAAGTTTCACAGTGCAACTTATTGTTATTGTTGTTTCGGCATACACTTTCATACAGGTACTGTGGTATTTGCGTTGTCTTGCCGGATCCAGTTTCACCTTCGATGATCAACACCTAAAAATGGATTATTGGGCTATTGCTACTGCCGATTGGACCCGCGTTCTTGACAAGAATGTACCTGATGTTCGCTGATAGCTTTCAGTAAGTCTTCGCGGAATGGATATATTGGAAGCGAAAGCCGAGTTTCCTGGATGGATACTCTTTTTTTCTCGGCTTCTGAAAGTTGAAGCTTAGATTCCTGCACAGAAGGTTCACTTATTTTAGTTAATTTATTTCTTAAAACTAATGTCGGATTACAACAACATCTATAATTCACCTTTCTGTCTTTGGTACCCGGAAGTTGGAGCGCTTGTACAAAATCTATCTGGTCTTCAAGGAGCAAGTCGTACTCTTTTGCCTTGCTTCTGTGTTTCGCCTTTGCGTCTCTGGCCCCAAACCTCATCGTTGCGGAAACCATCTGTTCCTCTTCCCACTTCCTCTGTTCGTAGTTTGGTCCCTTCTCTTTCTCATCCACTTCAATGTACGATTGCTTTGTCTCCTATTCGAATGACCACATTAGTTCATTTGCAGTAACACGTCTTGCATGCAATATTATTCGTTTTACTTTTGTGCGATTCTCTTCAGGCATGTGGTATCGCTGGACTTTTTCCAATTCCCCAGCCCTTTCATGTTCCTTTGCAAGCTGAAGCACTTTCTTCTTGTATTCAAATTCTTTCTTCTCGTGTTTCGTCACGCTAAAACGATGTTTAGCACAGTGACCAGTTTTACTTTGCAGAAGACTTGACAAGGTTTTAATGGAATAGTGGAAAAACATACTTGACATCGCCAAATAAGAACTCTTCATCAACGATGTCACTCTCGAGTTCTGTCAACTTGTCGCCTTTTCTCTTTTCCAAATAAGTTCTCCTAGATTCCACTCGCAACTTAGGAACGAGTTTCTTTCGGTCTTCAGCTTCCAGTTGCAACCTTTTGGCGGCTTCCTCATATGCCTAAAACCATGTTTAAAAAGTTTATATTTTTGCAAGGAAAAATTGGGATAGTAATTAAGGATACTTTTTTATCTGATCTCTCGACAATGTTCCTTGTCTTGTCTTTATCCTTGACTTTCAACCGGTCCGCGAACTCATCTCGCTCCTTGATATCTTGTAACCGTTCCTGTTCCATCTCGTCCACATCGCTGTCCGATTCCAAGTTGATTACTGTTCTCGGCTTGGATTCGGACTTTCCGATTGTCTTCTCGTTCCCACCATCGCTGTCTTCCGACTCGGACTGCTGCTTCTTCCTACGGATATTCTTCCTTTTTTTGTCCGCTTTGGCATTCTTGAGAGAAAAAATTGTCCACATTTTAATCGGGTTTAATCAATCTGTCAATCCTTTATTTTCTTCACGATTAAGATTAATTTTTTTGAAATTGTTCAGCATTTTTCATATTTCAATAAAACCTTTGTAGTATCTTGCACATAACCGTCTTCGTCATCAGGTAATAATTGGTAGTTTTTGTTTTTTTCCAGCATTTCGATGACTTCTTTTTCTCTGGCACGGTTTGGTTTTTCCTTCGGCTGCTGATGCGGTACCTTATTTTTTCGCGAAATTAAAAACCATTCAAAACATATGAATGCTCAGAAACAGGAAAATTGGGAACTCACTTTGGCCCAAAGCAGATGGGCAAAATTTGAGAAATTGGAGTCGACATCAATGGTACCAGTTTCTTTGACTTTATCCAAGAAATTCTCAGCACTTGTGCTTTTACTTGCCATATTAATCAAGTATTCGGCAACATACTTGTCACTCATTCCCAGGATATTGTGAAGTTCATCCTTCACCCAAGTGTCTATCAGACTCATTTTTATAATGTTTCCTTGATCTGCATGGGAACGAGTAAGTCAGTGAAATATTTATTATTATAAACTTCTGTATTTCATCTGTATTATAGTCGCTTAAAGATCCGAATTTGCTGGAAATTACGTAAAAATAGTTAGCTTTGCAAAACTTCGTAATTTAACCAAAACGGGTTAAAATTAATTCAAAAAGCACAGTCCACGTTCACAAAGTTCGATTTTCGTTTCGGGTTTCACAAGTTTCAGCAGTGGCTTCAGTTGTGCGGCATAATTAGACCAGGTATTTTCATTTCGTTTTATATTTATGTATATTTACAATGTGATAATACTTGCCATTTGGTTTAGTATTTACTCCTGTACCTCCTGTACTGGGAATATCGAATATACCGATATGATGACATATCGCATTTCTAAAAATATCGATTTTCGATAAAGGATACGGCTGAACTATCGATATTTCAACCTTGTTTCAACAATGCACATTATGACAGCATTGAAAATTATCACTTTCGCAATGAATATTTGTGTCACAATTGAAAATTTAAAGTGAAATAAAGCTTTTCCAATTTTGTTCTCCTTAAAATTGCAGGATCACTTGTTATGGAGGCTGTAATCGGCAATTCGTGCCTGTCTGCTTCGGGTCGCCAGATATCTTGAGCTTTGGCCAGAAGAGGTGGTGGGCAATCAATGCGGGCCTCAGAGATGTAAACAGGTTTGTTGTTCGGCAAATAAAATGTCTGAGGAGTGACGTCACTTCCTCTGGTTGCCGTGTCAGGGAAAAATTTATCGCCTGGCTCACCTCAGACAAAAGATGGCGGACTCCATGCAATGTTCGGTCGGTCGCAACATGCCATCACAACTGCATGACGTGTAATCCGCCATTTTTAATTGTTGAATACAGAAATTTGTGGTCGGCAAACCGGATAAATTAGGTGCCAGACATGCTCTGAGAAGGGGTCAGAGATGACGCCACACACTCAGACGACCCAGACAGGCAGTATGAATTGCCGATTACGGCCAGAGTTTGTGCATGAGGGCGCGACGTAGTTATGACGTCATGGGTGGGACTAGGATTCCCTATAGGTGGGACAAGCCGCGGGGCGGAGCTTATACTTGGCCACTCCTACGTTCTGTGCGCACCAATAAAACATTAAAGTATGGTACAGAGCGAATATTCAAATATACGAGGCATGTCCACAAAGTAAGAATACTCGATTTTTATATTTTTTAAGAGACAATTTATTCAAAATACAATTGCCGGATTTTGTTGGTATATATGTAAGCTATTTTTCCGCATAAAAAAGTTGTCATTCCGTTCTATGCAGGTTTTGACCCGTGGCACATGCTTTATTATGCCCTCCTCAAAGAATTCTCCCGCCATCCCCTTTTTACAGTTCAGGGCCTCTTTCTCGCCTCCTCGTCAGTTTAAATTTTTTTCCCACTAACATGAGTCTTCAGGGAGGTGAAAAGATGAAAGTCTGAAGGCCCCCCAAGTCAGGAGAATATGCGGGGTGGTTTAAAATGTCCCATCCAAATGCCCCAAATTTTCAGTTTGTGTTTTCCCTGCCGCAATAAGAAACCTGACGCCACCGCGCGCTTCACATTCGGCGGGATTTTTTTTCGCTATACTTTACACCGAAGGTCACTACAAGGGGACTTTTAGTACTAATACGGACCACCTGTGCTCGTTGTGATCAGGAGTACCAAGCCTACAGGCCTACAGATTAGCGTTGCCAAATTTCGGGTAAAAAATTCCCCCCAGCACAAGAAGGCAACAGTACTCCTACTTTGTGGACATGCCTCTTATATCGCGGATGTACAGCCTGTTATACCTTCACACATAATATGTAATATAAATGCGAAGTAACTTTCATGTTAAACTGTAGTTCTGGCGATAACCTTTGGGAGCATACTCAAAGAAGCTTCTCCAAAAAGTGGCTTTTTTTAGCACACCCCGCCCCCCCCCCCATGCCACAAACATGTCACAAAATTCTAGCCCCCCCCCCCTACCCCCTGTCGCGTCACAAATTTTGTGATTATAATTTTTTTAATTTTTATTCATTATAATATTAGAAAGTGCAGCCATTACTGAACACGAGTCCATGTAACTTAGCAACAGAATTTTAAATTTCGTTATACTAGATACACTTCAGCCAGAAAACATCTACTATACCTCCACCAACGAGAGAAGAACCAGAGGCGTGGTTTGCCCCCTCCCCTTTCATTCATATTAACGAATGAAATGCAAGATTGGGTCATTTTTAGCCCCTCCTCTGGTTCTTCTCTCGTTGGTGTAGGTATAATTGCATCCATCTACTAGCCCAGAAACATGTAGCCTGGAACCCAGGAAACTATACGGCTACTCCATGATTGGTTGAAATTAGGACCAATTATGGAGTGGCTACATGTTTTTGGGCTACTTTGTACATTTTTATGCAAAATGTAGGCCGAATTCGTGTAACGATACAATTGGTCCGTCCCGCTCACCCACCCCCCCCATGTTACAATATGTAACTAGTTCACAATAAGAAATTATAATGTCTCCTGATGATTCTCGATATTTAATTTTCTCCTGATTTTCGTTATTTTTTATGGATCCCCATGTTTACTACAGCTGTGGTGCTTGAAAATGCTGTATTAATTCACAATATCGTCAGGAAAATGAAAAAAATATGTAGAGTATATGGGACAATGTCAGAAATGGAAATGATGAATTCCATGTTGCTGGCGTACCAATTTGAATCGTTAAATTCTAAATTTAAACATATTCATTTTGTGTTTAATGATATTTAACAACTTTTTTCAATATGTCTGGCAGACCGTGAAATTTGAGATAGAAAAGCTCAAATTTTATTTACCATTACCAATTAAACAACATTTATTTTCAATGTGTGTGTGCTGACGCACCTCAATTTCACAATGAAATGTGATCTTGTGTTAAATGTTCATCAAATATCAAATCTGCTGTGAAAATTCTTTTTTTCAAAGTCAATATGATTTTTATGGGTATCACAATTTGTAAAAATGATCAAAATTGTCAATTTGTAAAAATTACCAAAAATTTCAAAATTTGTCAAACGTATTAAAATGTCAAAATTTGTAAAAAAAAGCACAAAAATGTCAAAATTTGCAAAAATTTCAAAGTTGTAAAAAAACCTACAAATGTCAAAAAATGTCAAAAATTATAAAAATTAGAAAAAATGTCAAAATTTGTAAAAATGCCCACAAATGTCAAAAAATTCAAAATTTGTAAAAATGCCCAAAAATGTTAATACAGTAGAACCCCGGATATCCGAGCCTCTGTTATCCGAGATTCCGTCTTATCCGAGGTGCCTAGCACATCGGATGTGTCCGTGTTATCCGAGCTGTACCTCGGATAGAAGGGTGACGCTAGACTAGTTACAACTCGTTTTGTGTTGCGATCTACAAATTTATAGTTGGCCTTCAATGGAAGAACATTACGATGCGCCAAAAATGGGGGAAAAGTCTTTGTGAGCGTGGAGAAGTTAGTGGCTATTACATACATACGAAGTATATAATTTGCTTGTAAAGATTAATATATTTTCGTGAGATTTTCACTTTTAATATACTATAACTTACTGCATACATGTAACTACATACATATGTACGTACATACATACGATTTCAAATAACGTTTTGGCAATTTCCGTTTTTTTTTTATTTATTCCGTCTTATCCGAGTTTTTGCTTATCTGAGGTACCTCCTCCCCACATTACCTAGGATATTAGGGGTTCTACTGTATTTGTAAAAATGCATTAAATAGTCAAAATTAGTAAAAATGCATTAAATAGTCAAAATTAGTAAAAATACATTAAATAGTCAAAATTAGTAAAAATACATTAAATAGTCAAAATTAGTAAAAATACATTAAATAGTCAAAATTCATAAAAATGCCCAAAAAAATATCAAAATTTGTAAAAATGCGCAAAAATGTCAAAATTTGTAAAAATGCTAAAAAATGTCAACATCTGTTTGTGACGGTTCCGTTTTTTTCCTGATTTCGGGACCGTCCGTTCTCTTCTTTATCACCGAAAGGTCTTGTCTCGAGCATTATATCCATAAAAAGCATTACTCGTGTTTATTATACAAACATTGTAGTTACATGTACAGTCGATGGTCATAACTGTCTCCCTCATATTTGTATTTTTTTGACCGACTTCCGTTTGGCCGATTCTGATTATTTTTTGCCCAAAATTAGGATGTTCAGTAAGGTTTGTAAAAATGCAATTATTTCAATTTTTGGCCAATTCCAAATTTGGCAAAGGACACTTTTGTATATCTCCGCAATGGGTTGGGATAAATAAAAAATTCCAACAGATTCTGAATCGGCTTTTAAAATTGTTGGCTAGAAAAAAATCAGGAATTTTGAGTGTTTTTTTTTAAATTATTAAAGTAAAAAACTGTTGAAATCTGGTATCAGTGGAAACACAGAAGTGCGGCAAATTTGTTCGATTTTCAATTTGGAACGTTATTCTGCATTTGAAAGGCGAAGTTATAAACCTGTGCCGATCGCTAGTAAAATCGGACGCTGTAATTCTGGTTGCAACTGTTTAATGTCCTAATTACATTTGTAACGTGATCGACATAAAAGTAACGATTAACGACGCCGACTTATATGTAAAGCGCACAATGTTAAATCGATTAGTTCGTGTATTTTCCACCGAACGCCACCGCCACGTGTTCGCACGTGTCGAAGAGTTGGAAGCAGAAGCGCCGTCGTCGTTCCTGTGACGTCACTCCTCCTACAGCTCCTGCACCTGGATGATGTCGTCATCACTGGACCTGTCTTATTCTTTGTGGGGAGAATATGTCGCCTCCGCCCCCCCCCCCCCGGGCTCTATAAGCGCATACTCCACCGATGGAGCCACCTGTGATCTAGATCAGGCATTCCGATGAGCTTCATTTAATCCGTTAAGCTCCGCACACTCTTTTGTATGAACTGATATAAAAGGAGCATCTCAGATTGTATAAACTGAGATTGAGCATCTTTCTCTCAGGCCCACAGAGCCTCCCCTTGAGCTTCGCTCTTGCGGACAAAAGCCTGTTTCTCTCTTTTCTATCTTCCTCGCTCAAATCTAGAAATAAAGGATTGAATATTTATGACATATCTCAGACTGTGTCTATTTATTTCCTTCTGAAGTTTCCCTTCACCTGTCACATTGCCCGTACTCGCTAAACCTCTTCCGGGACGACCAAGAGGGAGCCGTCGCAGTCAGCAGTGAGAGCAGCCGTGGACATCGCAGCACCATACCGCACCGAGTCGCCGTCGCGTCTTCACCAGAGGTCATCGCAGTTCACACCAAAAGCTGTAGTCAATGTCGCCGCAGATCCCTGAAACAGACCGGAAGTCATCGAGCCTAGAGAACCTCATCTACCTGGACGTCGCAACCAAAGGTCTGCCAGAGACCTCGGCGCCCTTCGCGGGGACCTTCCCACCAGACCGTGGAGTCGCCACTAGGACCTTCGTCGTATCGCCCAGCCACCGCAGGTCACCGCTACAATACATCAGGAGCTGTGCAGCCTGCAGGACAGTACCACGAGTTGAAATATAATTGCGACCAGACCCTCTTCAGCCACCCGTCGGACGACTGACAAACCAAGAGAGCCGAAAACCTTCGCAGTTGCAGTGGAGGGATGACACAAGATTGTCCGACATTTTTAAGCATTTTTACAATTTTCGACGATTTTTGGGCATTTTTACACATTTTTACGATTTTGACCGTTTGTGTCATTTCATCAAATTTTTACATATTTGTCCATTTTTGTGCATTTTTCCAAATTTTCACATTTTTAGCCATTTGTATGTATTTTTCCAAATTTTGGCAATTCTCCTGATTTTTTGGCATTTTCCAGATTTTCACATTTTTAACTATTTTTGGGGATTTTTAAAATTGTCACATTTTTTACTATTATTTGCATCTTCCCAAATTCACATTTTTGACAATTTTTAGACATTTTTCAAAAATTTCACATTTTTATGCATTTTTATGCATTTTGGCGTTTTTGAGGATTTTTAAAAATTTTGACATTTTAGGCATTTTACAAATTGATATTTTACTAAAATTGTGGCCTTTTATGAAAATATTGCTCTCACCTTAGCGATGGTGAAATTTACCACAAAATCATTACCCGTAACTTTTTCACTGGTATGTAATCGCAAAGACAATAAATAAAGGCTTTAATTCCATTTCCTGAAAATGTTTATTCAAAGCAGTTTCTACACATTCACATCACTAACAAAAATACAACTTTGGTTTGCTGCTTTACACTTGTAACTTGTAAGCCATGACTTGGAGACATATAACAACACTCAACGAAAAACCTAATGGCACACTTACAGACTTGATGAAATCCCAAACTCTTTAAGCAGCATGCAAAACACAAATACAATTCGTAAATACTTCTTATATATCATGAGCTGAAATACAGGTAAAGAATTACAGGGGGAAAAACCCCGCATGAATTACACGTGTGACCGCATAGCGGCAACAAATATTGCATTGTTATTTGCATACAAAATTTGGTCACAAAATGGAGAATTGACTTACAGGCCAGTCTTCAATTCTTCCACATCGACTTGCGCAATGGATTCAGTGGGCACTATGCCACTTTCTGATATTAGTACGGTTTCAATTGGTTTGTCTTCTTTGTCGGTCTTCAGGGCCCCAAGTTTGCGTACGACATCCATGCCTTCGAGGATTTTCCCAAAGACCACGTGACGTCCATCTAGCCAAGATGTCTCATCCAGAGTGATGAAGAACTGGGAACCGTTTGTGTCCTTTCCTATATGTAACATATTGTCAGGTCGGTTTTGCTGAAAAAGTTCTTGGGAAATTTCAACGGAGATATTGACCTGCATTTGCCATGCTCAGCATTCCAGGTTGGGAGTGGGCAATTTTGAAGTTCTCATCTTCAAAGTATTTGCCGCCATAGATGCTGACGCTGCCAGTGCCATCTCCTTCCATGTCACCACCTTGGATCATGAAGTCCTTGATGATTCTGTGAAACTTGGTGCCCTTGTAAGTATGTCCATCATGTCCAACCGTAGCAAAAGTCACAAAGTTCTTGGTGGTTTTCGGCACAACTTCACCAAACAGTCCAACCACTATTCTACCAGCATCCACACCATCGATTGTCACCGAAAAGAACACCTTTTCTGTAACTTTTACTTTCACACTCTGAAATTCCGTAAAATAAAACACTTTTCAGGGTGTGTTACAAAATTTTATTAGTTTACCTTTAAAATAAATTCAGATTTTTTTCACAGCAGCAATTTGAGACTTACAATAAATATATTTATTTCAATAAATTTATGTTTATAATGACAAATTTAAATTACAACGAGTGCCCAATTCAAATTTGAGGAAACGAACTGCTCGGATGGCGCCACCTCGCGGCTGTAATCAGAAACTAAACGATAATTAGGAATTAATTGAATTACTTCAAGGCCACAATCACAACCTAGAATTGCAAAATTTCCTCGAGAAAGCCATAAAATGTTCATCAAATTTCACAAATTTATACATATATCTAGTATATCGATTTTTTAAGTCCATTTCAGTACCAAAACGTACCATCCACAAAGTTCAATTAAGGTCAATTATAACGCAATTTTGCGGTGAATTATGTGGGAAAAATACTTTCAGATTTGATGCTCAATCGCCGGTTGAAATAACGGGAAAAAACTACTTAGGCCCATCTAACGTACCAACATGGTTTAGTTGGGATGAAGTTATAATTTTAAATTTTAATAACCTGCACTGCGAGAAATGTAGTGAAAAATATGACAAACTGGACGCAGGAAACGGATGCCATTTTCAGAGAAGACGCCATAGTTGTTAATGTTGAGCAGTTGCAGGAAACTTCTTTGGCTGTATTAAGAAAAATGAGCTCATTGGTCAAGCGCTGTATAATAAAAAGGGAAATGCCAGACATTATTCCAAACTGCTGCCACCTGGCGGCAACCCTGCATACTTCGCGAGTAAACGTACGTACATTAACACTGTACGCACAAAGAGTCACAAATTTCAAAATAATTCTCTAAATTTTAATAGTTTTAATCACATTTTTCCCCATGTGAATTTCACACAAATCTTTTAAGTAAAATTAAAATTATGTTTTCACTATTTTTTATTGAGCAGAAAACTGAGGTCTGATCCAACTTCGTAGTCCTTTGGATCACTGGCACTGAAAATGCAAAATATAAGCAGACATGTATTTAATTATTCACCATATATACAAGAATATAAATGAAATATAATTACTGCTGAAATATTCTTGCGCGTGTAAGGCCACTTAAAGTTATCTTGTCACCTTTAACAGACAGCCAGCTGCCTTCTCGCAATCCCTTTTAAAAACAATTATAATTCAGAAAGTGATGCAGTATTGTATCACAAAATACCTATAGGAAGATGTATGTAAGCTGCACTTACTACAACAGGTGGTGTTTCGGGATTTTCAAGATATTGAAGGATCCGTTCATCACGCGTTTCCTATTAAAATGCCATGGATTTAATATAACTGCAGCACGTAACAAAATAAGAAATGCAAGAAATTCTTACGCCTTTATGCTTAGAGTCTGGATCAGGTTGTACATAGTGAGGATTGATGTTGAAAGGAACAAGCCCTAGAGCTTTAAATGATGGTGGCTGCACAATGGGCATGTCATTGGTTGTGCAAATATTAATTGTGGCCACATTTGTGCCAGCACTGGATCCCACGTAGGGTATGCCATCCTAAAGAAATTAATACATTTTCAGTTTTGATATTACGTACATAATCGTATTATGATTATATATTTTCTTACATCCAGAATTCGTTTTCGGATTGGCTCTATAAGGTCATTATCATACAGTCCTTTGAGAAGTTGAAAAGTATTACCGCCTCCTGATATTTAATTATATAATTATAATTATTAGTAACAATATATATATGTACAGTATTTGCTTAATTTTGGTCGAAAACATATACTTTCCCACGAAAATTGCTCGAGCTTTTTTAATGGCATCCTTGGCATTATCGGCTTCGTGGATACTGTCAACTTGAACATCTTAATTGAAGAACAAATTAAACATCACATTCAATTGATGAATTCAGAGTGTAATTTATTGAAGTAGCAAATGTGAGAAACTTTCATACCATATTTTCTCAGAGCTTCGCGAACATCTTTCGTGTAACCATCCACGTCTTTCAGCGCGTACGGAACAAATAACACTCGAGACGTATTGGATCTGCGATGGAAATAATAAACATAATTAAATCACGTGATTAAATTAATGTTGTGACATTTATCATATTTTTGCGCCTCATCGGCGTTCGTACGATCGCACACCACGCGTTGGTAATGAATTCGCCCGCCCCGCATTCGGACTCTGAGGGGTGGGACAGTTCATTAATTAAACAGGAATGAAATGGAAATACTAGTGGCAAATATTTAAATCCCATCTACGCTTGCTAACGCGGCTACTAATTATGGAAAAAAAAAACGGGAATTGAGACAAATACTTACCGCACAAAATTATGAATTGAACCACGACTATTTTCACCATTAAAAATAAAAAAAAACACATTTTTATTCGACGTACCCATGGAGCAAGTCTTTAAAAGCGTCTGCGCAGTGTTCAAAATAACTCCTCCCATATTGAGTCGAGTTCGAAATAAGCATTAAATGCATAATTGCAACAACGTAACAAAAAAACAGAATATCTACTTGCGTGGCACTGATTAAGCTCTTCCACCAAGAATAAATAAGATCAAAAATAAAATTCAATCATTGAAGCTCAAAGTACGCACAAGTTAAAACAATTGAAACGCAGCGCTACCAAGCGGATGAAATATACAACTTAAGCATAGAAATGACGCATCAATAGCGCACCGACCTTTGGTCAATATTATACTTCAGTATATCTCTATCTCTATGCTTCAGACTGGGAAATTTGGACATCCCTCTATGGGACATCCCAAGCGAAGCCAGATCATAACATGATCAGTGTAGGTACACATTTCCTTTAAAATTCGTGAATCAAAGGCCAATTCTGTCTTCTCATTTCACTTTCCTTAGCCGATCACAAATATTGAAGGAGATTTGACCCTTCATTAATCCATAATTTATAAATGTATACAGAATTCATGCAAAGTTGTCTAAAAAAGTGACCAACAATAAACCCAGGGTTCCCATTGTCAAGAAAATGGAACATTTTATTCAAAAATATGATCTTTTGCAGAAACCTGCACCGATAACTTTCAACAAAACTTACAGATGAGATTACCAGTGAATATTATGCTATAATATGTACAACAATCATATTTGCATTGATGCCAATATAACCAACCACAAAACTAATAAATGTAAGGCTCAGCAACCGTGCCAAGTCAATGCCAGAGGTTTAAAACGACCCCAAAGTACAAAAAACAAGGATCTTTTTTGTGATTTCAACTTGAAAATTCTACACCCCACGTTGTTGTACATCATTGCAGTGAGCATAATCTACTGGCTTTGTTTCCCAAGAGAGGATCGACAATGGCGGCTCTCCGTGCCACAGCTGCAAAAACCCACTGAAATTATGAATTCTGTCTGTAATAACATCTGAATTACTGTCAAAATTCAAATATACCCTCTTTGTATACATCTCGCGCAAAGTGCCCGGCTGCTAGTGGAATGCTACAGTATGCATTAAAAGCAAATTGGTTTTAATATTTTCAGTGATGGGTATTGTTACACAATGGGCGTATTCGGCAATTCATCCTGTAGCCAGGAATCGTGAGCTTTGACCAGAAAAGTTGTCCGGCAATCCATCTGGGCCTCAGTAATCAGGACAGGTTTTTCGTTCGGCAAATCAAATTTCTGAGGAGTGACGTCATTTTTGCTGACAGCCGTGCCAGACGCCCTTTCCTTCCTGGCTCGCCTCAGAAAGAAGATGGCGGCCACCATGCAATGTTCGGTCGAATACGAAGGGTCACAACATGCCATCGCAACTGCATGACGCGTAATCCGCCATTTTGAATCCAGACGTAACAGAAATTTGTGGTCGGCAAACCGAATAAATTAGCGCCAGGAATGGCCAAGAAACGACGTCACACGTTCTGGCGACCCACACAGCCAGCATGCAGCCAGTATGAATTGCCGAATACGCCCAATGCCATCACCTACTTATCTTTTCCAGGCGACACTAGAACTTCGAAAAGTCCGTAGACTGGTTTATGGTCGGAAACCGTGACAGTAGGCACAGCATTGTACACGAGACACTTGACGGTACCCTTTCTTTTTGCACAAAACAGTACCCGGTCCTGTAATATTTCAAACGGTGTGGAACTAAAACTTCAAGGGCTACATTTGGTCTTTGTGACTTTACCGTATATCCTGGTGTACGTTGCTTGAAAGACGTGTCGTACGTGTTTGTTCCCGTATCAAATTTGTATGTTGGTTCAAACTGAATATCTGCTTCTTGGAATCCCAGGAAAATTGCACCTAAAAATAACACAAAATTGTCACCCACATCGCTTTAAGGCGATGCTCTGCCCGTTGAAACGTTTGACTACGTTTTCCTGGTTTTTCGCGACCAGGTGGTGGATGGTGATCGTAGTTCGGGTTATACTCCACCGTCTTGAAGACACTGGCTGCCATAAATATATTAAAAATTAGCCAGATATGCCAAGCTAACTAGAGCATTTTGGTCTTTAGTTTTTCATGATAGGTTAAACAAAAGATTTTTGGTAACTTTTTGAAATAACTCGAAATTTGAAGATTTTCTTCATACACTTTTTGAGTTCCCGATTAAACCGTTCCAGATACAAGAATCATAGAGGCAAAGTTATTCAGAGCAGTATTTCATATCGCAGTTTTGCCCGAATTTGAAAATAGGTCCTCATTCATCCGTAATTAATTAAATTCCGGGTTGCGATTTTTTTTCAAAACTGCAAATTTTCGTTGATTACATTAATTACGGACAAAGAAGCCCCATTTTCAAATTCCGGCAAAACTGTGCGATCTGAAATACTGTTCTGAAGAACTTTGCCTCTATAGTTTTTTCTTATATCTGGAACGGTTTCATCGGAAACTCAAAAAGTGTATGAAGAATATCTTCAAATTTCGATTTATTTAAAAAAATTATCAAAAATCTTTTGTTTAACCTATCATGAAAAACTAAGGACCAAAATGCTCTAGTTAGCTTGGCATATCTGGCTAATTTTTATTACATTTATGGCAGCCAGTGTCTTCAAGACGGGGGAGTATAACCCGAACTACGATCACCAGCCACCACCTGGTCGCGAAAAACCAGGAAAACATAGTCGAACGTTTCAACGCGCAGTGCATTGCCTTAACTAAAGCTGAATATAATGATCAGCAAGCACATGAAGGAAATTTTGCAGTGAAAATGAAATGTCTGGAACATAATCCATCAACAGACCTTCACTCATCGTATTCCTTAATTGATCGTGAATCAAAAGCTCGCCGTATTCCCTTGACCCGTTGCGCCGTTGCTCATCGATCACGCATAAAACTTGCTTTCGGTTCAGACCAACCCTGAAGTTCAGATCACCAAACCAAAATACGCAATCAAATCTCTTGGTTACATCTGCAACACCAGGTAGATGTCAGTTCGATTGTTATATTTATCAAGGCTCTTCAATCAAAGTAAACAGACCGTTGAGCCGTGGCCTCTCCTTGACCGGAAGATTTTTCGGAAGATCTATGCCCAAGCGGCACTTTTCGAAATCCTCAATCCTCTCTTTTAGTTGGTCATCGTGAGCTGAAAGAAAAGTCACGCACTCCTTTTAAGCCAGTTGAAAATGAAGACTCTATGCAACCAAAACAGACCTTTGAAGTGAGAATTAACAAATAGGAACGTGGTCCCAAACAGCTGAAGGCTAATGCCAAGCCCACCTTTGGTCTTTACGAGCGGACGAGTGATCAACGATGCATCTTCAGCTTCTGCCATGCGCATTTACCATTATGAGTTGCACGCATGTTTTAAACGAAAAGCAGTTTGCGAGATGCTGCAGATTACCGGAGCAGAACCATATCAGTTCCCTGCGGATGAACACGGCCACGTACAGTGTGCCCACGACGACTGAATGCAGCAGGACATGCGAGAATCCAACGGTTTCTTGCAAGGCAACTTCCCATTCATCTCTGCAATCATAATAAGCCATAATGAATTAACAACAAAAACTGAAAACTACATATCTAATTTGGCGATCAATGATACAATATGCAATTTTACTATCGTCACAGATTTCTTATTCTGAATGGAATTTCAATTTAAAAAAAAAATTATTCGGAAATATTCAACACTGAACGATTCTAGAATAACTATAAGATGTTGTTCGCATGTTTCGCCAACTGATAACAGACATTTGCGCGACCACCTGTTGGTCTGAAACTCCTGGATACCGATCGCGTACATCTCCGGTACATGCTGGACCTCGGCAGGCAACAAGATGTCCTGAAGGCAAGAGACACTGGTATTCGCACCAGGTACGCAATTCATATTCCATGTTGTAACCAGCAACTTGAGCTTGCGGTCTATCAAGTTCGCGTTCAGCTGCCCAACGCCCAAAAGTGAGCCCCAGCTTGTGGCGCATCCCAGTAAAAAATTCCTTACAGAAGAAAAGTACATACAATTACATATATGTATTAGTATTACCAGTATTACCATGCAACACAACTTTCAATAACAATCTTCTATAACTGTTTCTCTCGTCATTAATGAAACAATTGCACAGGAGAATTTTAAAATCAAACCTTTTCTTTATGTGCACTTCTCTTTTCACATTTAAACAGTTCCATATATTTACCTCAGTTTACCTTTTCGGCTTTTTTAAGTTCAAGGAACTTTATTTTAAATTTAAGACATTTTGACCTACTAAAGTTGTAACTGTGATGAGCAATCAAAATTACATGGAATTGATTCATCCTTGGATTCATCTATCTATTTTTACAACCACTGAACTAACGAGTTTCTTAATTCCATGGCTTATCGGTTGGCATTCCTCAGTAACTAGTCATCCACAATTACAACTGATTATAGTTGGTAAAATACCTGCTCCTGGCTTCTTCAACGCTGATAGGAGGAATACCCTTGTTAGAAACGGCGCTCCTACAATAGTAAAACGCTGATCCTGTATTAGAAACATTTCGATCGCAATCGGCGCTCATCGATTCCATTCGTTGATCAATACGGTTCCAGCCATCGCCAATAGACTCCCTCATATGCGACGAACGATTATTATCAGACGTGGTTATTGCGCGTTTCGCAATAATGGCATTTGCGTCGCAATCGCCATTTTGAGCATCGTTCCCTTTTCTGGCATCGCGACCGTTGCAAACTTCGGATGATCGCGATCGTTGAATCTCTTCAGCCCCATTTCGAGTATTATCTTGTTCCGATTGAGTAGCACGCTTGCTGTCCCCGTTTTGATATGCCATGGCCCGTAATAAAGCGATCGGGGAACGGCGTTCGGAAAACAAGTGTCGAAATAGGCCTAATCTTGAGCCTATTTTCGAAAGTCGCACCAATAGGCCTAATCAATTGATGCTACATCACCGGTCTTTTCAGTCCAAATCGGATGGATCGAGACGAATCCGTTCGCAGACGAGATACTCGTGTTGCGAAACTGGTGCGAATGTGTGGCACCCTCATAATAACAGTAGCAGTTTGTTGTGTGCGATGTAACTTTTGATAGTGTTTTTTTTCTTGTTCGCTGAGAGCAATCGTCACCTTCGTGCTATTTTATCTTCGCGATTGCCCAATGATGGCTCCACCAATGAGAGAAGGCCTGCAATGATTGTAGGTTACGTTCCAACATGAACGAGGTCGGTCTGCAAACTAACAATAATAATGATATATATCTGCAAGTGAATAAACATAAGAGAGAGGAAACCGGGCAATCATCCGTGAAAGATAAAAAACCAACTCACCACATGGTACGACGTGTTATGATTGTGATAATCGATGAACTAATCGATTAAACGATCTTAACGATAACTGTGCCGTTTGGCAGGCCATGCCAATGGAACCACCTCTTACGTCAGCTAATCAGGGACGGATGCACCATGGTGACGTCACAGTGTTTCAGGTCGGTGACGAACACACCACGATTACGTCACAATTGTTGAGTGGGTGGAATACTCCTACGGCGCCATCTTCTATGCGGGGCAATGAGCATGCAATGAGCCAATGGCATATCAGAGGCAAAATCAAATAAGACTCGCCGCGCATTAAACTCTCTTTTTAATAATGAAGGAAGAATTTATTGTCCTTCTTTTTACCCGGATAAATCATTATTTGCGCACTCACTGCGTTTTCACACCGGAATATTCTCAATTCATGTACAAAAATGATCTCAACAAAAATACAACGTTCTGTAACAAGCGATTCGATACACTCTTAAACTTCAAAATGGCGGGCACAAAAAAGCTGGGGGATGAAATGATCGCACTTGGATAATTAAAAAAGGAACAAACTATAATATGTATATATATATATATGCCCAGCGTCGATTAATATCACAACCACATTTTTACACGATCTTGGCAATGATTAACTGAAGAAGAAAACATGGAAACAAAGAAAAGTATAGCAATCGTTAGGCGCCATTTTGGAGCCCTGTACAAAGCGAAAAGTGGGCGCCATATTGGACCCACGGCGAGGCACACTTTCCCTTTCCGTACCCATACAACACAATCGACCGGTAAAAATTACCATTCCCCTGTAACGAAACCTTAAGACGATACCATACAATATTTGGCTGTGAAAGCAGGAAACTATTTAGATTTCATCCATGGCCCAAAATTTCAAAATATGCACGAGCAAAAATTACCAAGTTATTGGCACTTTTACAGCACATCATGCTGATTTTCATAAATAAGGCTGGTATCGGATCAATCCTAGCCATGTTCAGTCTATAGTTGGGGACTTGCTACCTACAGGATTTAAAAATTATGTTTGGACATACTGTAAAACAACGTTTCATTCAAGAAATGTACTAATATTTTCGATTAAAACTACTTTTGATAATGCATACGTGTGAACAAATTTGTTTCCATGAAATTTGAAATCCAATGTGTCTTTTACATACGAAACGTACTCCTGTAACCAAATTCTCCAATTTCTATTTCACAATAGACTGAATTTTGAGAAAATTCCTTTCTCCTTATATGAAACGCATGATGTCTAGTGCAAACCAGTCTCACATTTCATGCAATGCCCGCCTGCCTAATTACAATTTTAAAATATGTATAATCTACGTTAACAATGAAATAAACATGGTATGGATGAAATTGTGACACGACCGTCAAATAACATGTGGCAAAGTTATACATGCGCAGCAGGGAAAAAAAGAACTATTTTGAAGGAAAAAGTAAAAAAAAACTATTGAAAACACCACTATTTAAAAAGCTGAAACAAATTTCCAGCATCTTTCAAGCAGCCCACATGCCGGCCATTCCATTAACATCCTATTTGATACTCACAGCGAAAATCGCAAACTCGGATCAAAAATAGAAAGTGACAATGGAGCAGCTCGTTATTTTTTCCTGCTGTTCCACTGTCATATTTGGCAAACACCATCTTCAAAATACAACTTGCAATGTGTGCGTTATACATATGTGGTACGCTTTTTGAGCCGTTCACAATCGGAATGCATTATGACTGACGCCAAGACTGGATCAGTATCGACATGGTTAACATCGATACATTTAGTCAAGAGCAGTCATGGCGCCAAGTAAACCGGAAGATAATATTCGTATCATTGCAGGCTTCAAAACCAATGTTTTACAAAGAAAACATGGCAAATCGCCTCATTGCATTTCTTGCACAAACATTTTCTACCTCTTGGGACATTGCACACAACTTGGCGGAAAATTTAAAGAAATTGCATCGTGAACCAGTATGGCCCTTCACCTTTGATCAACCATTTTACATCTCTTCGCAATAGCCCCACACAAAACTTGCTCATTTCTGAATGATATTGCATTATGATCACATTAATTACTGTGGCCACGTTTCCCCCCTTGTAAAACTCAATTCTTCTGTTCAACCTCTTTACGGTTTGTCAGAGTCAAAAAGATTATAAAACAAATAACCCTTTCACTCGAAAAGACAAAGGGATCCAACTGTTATAGTCACCAAGTTGCAGCTTTTCTTTCTCAAACAAATCACCTCAAATACTGGATTTCAAATGACTGCAAAGTATTGTCCATCAAACCTTGCGCTATGGTCAACTCCATGTTTGCATCTTCAATGTTTTTGCATATAAAACCAACCGACTTGTATTGCAACGGTACCAATGGCCAGCAGCATTGCAAACTCTTTTCTTACAACTTCTCTAAACGACGATGCAAAAAAGACTAATTAGCATGAGTTTTGCAATCCTGTCTTGCAATTCAATCGGTACAATCTGCCGGTGATAAGCATACAATCTTATGGTCTCGTTGGAGTTGAAAGCTGCAGGAAAAGGCCTCATTAGCGTATTTAACATGTGCATACACAAGGCATGCGTATTATCTGGCAGCTCATTTCCCGTTCTCATTTTCCTAACCGATTTTCCTTTTCTTTTACAATATGCAACAAATGGTTTTCAAATAAATAAGCCAACGAAAGTGAAGATGAAACGATGTCATTGAGGATGGCAACAACATTATGCAGGTTCGCGAATGTCACAAAATTTGTTCCAATTCAAACGGGATTCATGTTTTGGTTGGCTAATGGATATCGAAAAGAGATTATAAGCAGAGTGTTCTGCAATTTAGGCTATATTGCTTAAGACTTCTCTCGTAACCTTCGCACAAAAAAAAATACAAAAAAAGGAAAGTAATAATCTCATTTCAACAGAAGCGCAACGCACGGATGCGCTTTTTCACCCCTTCCCGAAAGAAATTATGCCTTATTTCTAATTTTTTAAATAAGGAATGTGATCTGATTATGTGATGTGTTAATAATTAACAATTATTGTATTTAGAAAAATAAGAATGTATAGGAATTAATTAATGTTGCTTCAAAAATCAATTATATTTGTTGCAATCGTAAAAATTAGTAATAACTGAATTTTGTCAGAACACAAAATTGTATACGTTTTCTATGTAAAGAGACATAGGTGTGGGGGGGGGGGGCACATTTCATTTTGAAGTAGATGACCGTAGTTGCTTTTGCCAACAGACTCATGAGAATGGAAATGAGATGAATACGGTAACCATACGATTCAGTGCTCTCCTCTGAGCAACTCCATGAGCAAATTGAAGCTGGGCACTTCACCTTCACGGTGTTTCACCGATAAAGAGTCTTTGCCGATCTGGCAAGTGCGTTCCAGCTCCGGGATGCGCAACAGAAGCTCCCCGAATTTGCTCGGGTGTTCGCCGAAGTGTGACATCGTGTACGTCTGCAGAGCTTGGATCACTTTCTCCTGCGCGTGCCGAACTTTCTCCGGTTCCTTCAGACCAACTACGTCTAACAAAAGAAACTCAACTTAAAAGACGTCGCTTATTGGACGTAAAAGACGACTTGTCAACAACATACCTGACGTGAGAAGGATGATGACCTTGAGACAGATGTACTCGTACTGATCGACTCGGAGTCTGCGCAGGTGTTCGGTGAGATTGAGCATGCGCTCGATGATGGGTCCAAGGCCAAGACTTCGCGCCTGTCTCAGCGATACGCTCTTGCCCAACGACACTCGGATCTCGTCCGGTGTGGGTATTGAGCGATAACAGCAACTGAGCAGAAGCAACTGACACCACGAGTTTAACAACAAGCAGATCTGGTCATCGATCTATCAAAAAAAGAGACAAAGCAAACGGTGTCAGGCACGCTGCATCACAAAATCTTAAGTTATTATACATATAACACTGCACAAAACCTGTATGTGCCTGAAAAGAGGCAAGCTCTTGCACCATTTGACAATCTTGTAGAGTCGGTGGTCGGCAATGTTACACAGATTGCTGAAGAAGTCCGGGTCGGCCTCGGCGGGTTTCGTCTCGTAGTTCTCGGTCATCTTTTGAAGCTCGCCTTCGCTGTAGTGCCACAGGTGTTCCACGGCCATAATCTCCTGCATCAGTTCAGGAACAAAAGGCTGTCCGTGCGAGTGTCGTCCTTTTGAGAATTCACCGCCGTTGGCCAACGTGTCAGACTCGTCGCCAGACCTGGAATCCTGGCTGCGACTCGCATCCAAACCATGTCCGTGGCCGCCTTCTAAGATGCCCTTCGAGTCGCCACAGTGCGTGGCGCTGGAAGGTAAAGCGTAAGAGCACTGATACGTGCTCCTGCCTCCCCTGGTGCGGTCTTCCCGTATTGCTGATCGAAAAACACCGTACAACGACAGTTAATTTCCAAAATTTTTAGCATATTTTTAAGCGTACCTTCGAGCTTCATGCCTCGTTTGAGGCATTTGTCAAAGCGACAGGCGGGGCACTTCTTCCGGGTTGTTATCGACACTGGGCAGTTGGCCCCGCGGAGGCACACATAGTTCTTCTTGTTCTGCACGGTCCTCTTGAAGAAACCCTTGCAGCTTTCGCACGAGAAGATGCCATAATGGAACCCAGATATGCGGTCGCCGCAGATCGGACATGGACTAAAATAAATTAAAAACTGGATGCTTTTCGCTGATGGCAAAGATCGACCCAATGCTGCAATTACCTGTTAATTAGTTGCTGCCGTGAGATACCGGCTTGGCCAGCGAGCGCTGCCGCGTGCTGCGCCAATTCCGGAGGAAGCCCATTGCGATCATCGGCCCCATCACAAGAATCGCCGCCACCATCAGCCCCAGAAGAAGCATCTATCAATTTGCAAAATAGAAAAGAAAAATCATACTTTGGCACCATGCAATACACAACACTAAACTAACCAGAGAGATGCTGTTGCTGCTGCGCACCAGGGAACGCTGCCCGGTCTACCTGTCCGGAGGAAGCAATTGCGAAGGACGATGCTGCAGAGGAAGGTGCAGGGGCCAAGTGCCTTCCTTGGATGGGACTGTGCGTCGGTGAATACCGCACCGAACCGCTAGGACTGCTTACCGAAGAGTACGGTGAACTATAAGGCGATTCTCGGCCAGCATGGTGACGCGATTGCACAGGGCTTTGTGAAGGGGAGTATAAGGGCTCTCTGCCCACCCCGCTCACTGGCCCAGATCCAGCTGGAGAAACCCCAGGAAGGGCATTCGCGGAGATCTGCAGCAAGAAACACGTTTTTACATTTAGCATTGTTGAATCCAAGTCCTAAAACTTAGAAGTCATATACCTAATATCACAGATGAAATTAATATGTATACTTTCATTGTTAACAGCTTCATTCATTTTCAAATTCAAAAATAATCTTCACGCAACCAAGATTTTAATCATCAATGCAATATTAGTTGTGGGAAAAATTGTGTACATATGTATTAGCCAAAGAGTTATTGACATCTTTTTTTTTTCATTTCTTGCCCCTTCCCACACACTTTCTTCCCGATAAGCGGCAACCATTAAATTTCAATTACATACCACTATTCAACGCATTGGACATGGTACAGCAAAAACTTTGACATCAATAGGCTTCAAACTTTGATATTTCCAAAAATGGTTAGTTCCACTTAAGGGGAATTGATAAGAATGATGCCTTGGTTGTGAAATCACCTGGGAAGGAGTGGGAGACGGTGCCACCGAATGCCGTGCCTGCACGGGGCTTTGTGACGGCGAATAGAACAGGTGCCTTATCTGCTCGGGGCTGGAAGATGAGGAGTACGATTGATTGTTACAGTTGCGTGGTTGCAGGGGTGATCGGTTTGGTGCAAAGAAAGTGTTTGCGGAACCGACAACGACACTGGCCAGAGGGTCAGCGGTGGTCGCCGTGACAGCAGCACTGGCAACGGTGCGTTGAGGTTGTTGTGTTAGCCCCGGATGTGACAAAGACATTGAAGAAAGATTCGGAGTGCACGGTTGCTGTTGAACTTGTGATGCGGTACCTAGTGGACGCGCATGATGAACGAACATTGATTTGATCAGCGGAAGTCGACGTCCATTTTCCTCAGGGCTCTGCAAATAATACGACCATTTTGCATGCAAATAAGTTAGTTTATATATTGTGTTGTAATTTTGTTTTTGTGTGATTCTAATCCCGCATGGGGCCAGAATAAAGTATGTAACTATCTATAGTACGACCATTTTTTTTAGAAAGAGATAACTTGATGGGAAATTACTCCGACACCGGCCACCAACCTTAAGAAGGACGTGATTTATAGCTGGACTGGGACCGTCTTCCCGGTCGCTGCCGTTGGTCGACATGGGGCTTCCGGGGTCCATGGCCATCACATGACTGGGCAACGGTGACGGAGACATCACGTCCATGTTCTTGGCCGCATCGTCATCATCCTCTTGAGTTTCGTCCGATAACTCTCCTTCCCATGACATGGGCCTTTCTTTGTCCAGTTCAGTTGCGCTTCCGTTAGTTCCGGAAACACTCACTGAAATACTCCTTGGGCCCAAGAGGCTCAAACCGACGCGGGGCTTCTTCTTACGCAGAACTACACCTCCTCCCGTAGATATTGTCGTCAGCAGTCCTGAAACGATTAAGAGAAAACATTCAGTGAAAATTATATGCAGTACTTGAAATTGTAAAAAAACTAACCGGAGTGCGTGCCGTAATTTAATGAAGGTATGGTTTACATTATCAAATTTGAAATTTTTCTAGACTCGATTACCTGCTTTTGATCATCTCTTTACTGTAGAAAAGAAATCTCCCAAATCAAATTATAGACTTACAATTTGAAGCTGCCAGCTCGTTGTTGCCAATAAGCAATTTTGTAAGGAAAACATAATTTCACAAATTGTGTAAAACAAAATGTTGCTCAATTTGCAAGTGTCCATGAACGACGACATTGATTTTTAATTCGACCACGTCATACAAAATTCAGAAATTCAACAAAACCAGGTCTTTAACATGTCTTTGGCGTGTACAAAATGCTCGTGATAGTCTCGGTAAAGATCGGTATGTATTTGCACAGACCGGACGCAGATGCCCCACCGGTGTCCTCGTTGCCATCCTCCGCGTCCCCATCGGAACCTTCGGCTGTTCCGCCAACCACGCTTTCCCCTCTTGCATTGGTTACCGCAACCGTGGCGCCGTTCCCGGTCCACGGCGGCCCTCTCGGCGGCGGCCGGTGGTCGGCGCCGGTGCCACACTCGTTCATCGCGTGTTCATCAGCACTCTCTGCAACAGCAAAGGCCGACGACCAACTTTTCACAACGTATCCACATACATACACGTACATAATAATCTTTGCAATTCATTTAATCGCGCGTCACCCACCGAATTTAAACAACTTAAATATCGGCAATCATTCTCTCCCACTTCGCAAAGAAACTCGAGCGCTTTTGAAAACATCGCTGCTTGGATATATGGCACATATCAAAACCAGATATTCAAAAATGAAATTCCACAACATTATTGTATACTTGTATAAGCGTAGATTGAAATCAACCGGGAGATTGGAATTGGAACGGAAACTGAAACTAGGAAACGCCATGCACCACGAGTTGTGTCTTCCCATCCCATTCACAATGCAGAGATTGGTAGTGTAATATGAGAATCAAGGTTGCCGTCAAGGTTCGACTTTCGGCCACGCCCCACCGTGTGCCGCACCCATCCACAAAAGTCACGTGACCCGAGAGCTGGGCCTACACGTCTCCGGATGAGTCATCACACCGTATTGAACTATACGACAAGAAAAAATTTGCCGATCACAGCCTCCCATGATTAAATAAAATGTTACAATTAAATGCCAAGCTTGCATGGTACAATTGGGCGCTATTTTGAGTCCAGTCATCCGCATTCCCAACAAGTGTCATGTCATGTATATGATTTCAGTGTCATCACGTGCAATCATTTCCAGAAAATAATAATTGTAATAATAAAAACACCAAAAGCATTGCGATATTCTGCAAAACGATAATTGGAGTCAGTGAAGAAGTAGCTCGATTGTCTTTATAAACAATTGAATAAAAGTGTACTATTGCAATTGCTAGTATAACCTCTCTCTAAACGCCTACATTATAAATATGTATTAGAAACTGGATGAAATCTGGTGAAATTTGGTGAACAAGTGGATCGATTAAGTCCGAAATAAAACGAACTTACCGACCACAAAAGCCAATCTGGGAAGCAGGATGTGGGTTTTCTTTTTTAGTCGCCATTCACAATGAGACGGCGTGACGTCACTACGTCCTTGTGACGTCACGCCATAAAACTAGCCCGATAGCACTAGCACCCTATCTATTGAAATAACATTTGTTGTCTTTATTTCTCTTTACGTTTTGCGCATATCCGAGGTAACAAACTGCAGCTACATTCGTAACTTGTAGTATTTATAAAAGAACAAGATGACCATGTATAGAAAATGATGACCTTATAAGAATTTCCGGAGGAAATAACTCAGTTCAAATATCGGAAATGGTGGTCAACATGAACTCATGCACTCGTCGCCTGTAAAGTAAAAGGATTATAATTAGAATCATTCAGTGCCAATGCATCCATTTCAAGCAGGATGCAATTTTGATTGCATTTATATTTCATACTTGGAATAATTGATACAATTAAAGTTTCCCAACTTCCTTCTCTTCCCATTCAAAATAAATAAGAGAAAACAGTTGTCAAAGAGCATTATTTTTACGAGTCCTATGTTTATTTTTGTTTCGTCGTCAGAGTGGTCATCTGACCAGTTTGATGTGACGGTTAAAAACAGTGAAGTCTGAAGGTCGGAGGGCGTCGCGACCTTCAAACGCTCGGCAAATAATTCGGCGACCCACTCGCACCAGAAACAAAACAAGCCGCCATTACATCAAATGTACTCACTCCCTCCTCCCTCAAGTGAAAACCGAACGCAGTTCACGGCGGCAGCTACTGTATTCGAACGATCAAAAGTCGAACCCGAGTTTTAGCTTCTTGTCATTCAATTAAATTCAGTTATGATATACATTAAACGAATGCAGTGATGCTCCTCCTCATTCTTATACTTTCCCTGCCGCTCTTCCCAGTGTCTGCCGAACGAGTAGCAATCATTCATTCCGATTCTCTTCCCCCCCAACAAAAAAGCAAAACATCCGCATGCACAAGTTAAATGTAAAAAGAAATGTCATTATTTTAACGTTTTCAGTTAATTTTTAAACATTTTTGCTCCTGCAATATTTTCTGATCGAACTTCCTCTTTTTTTTTAAATACCTGTATGCAAGATAACAAATGAAAAACGCCGGCTACTTCATGCGACGAACGCGATTGGTTAGCATCCGTTGGCGAAGGCGGATCAAGGCGGAGCATAACTGCATCAATTTTTCTGAACGTCTTCTCTTACCTGCGGTTATCAGTCGAAACAGAAAAGCGCCTTGACCTCCTGTTGTGACCCGTTTCGTTCTCAACAATCAGTTCAAACCATTTTCACGATGCGGTTTCACGTCTTCACTTTTCACACGCAGAACGAATCATCTCAAGGTAGCATAGTCCGAACGTCGACACTTCACCGAAGTCACTGACACACCTTTTACCTGTAACCTGTTCCGCTTTCCGGCGATCAGGTGCAAGGGTACAGGTGCACACTCCGTTTCGCCTTTGAGTGCGCTCCACCAGTAATCCGGTTCGCTGCGCACAATGCGATCGATGGCAGGTGCGAGCGCACCGACCGCACCGGCGTAATCCAGGTGCGAAGTCGCTGCTTTTCCAATACACTTTCGAGTTTTTCAGCAACTTCAGACACAGAAAACGTTCTAGTTCCCGCGTCTTAAATGTCGAAATAGCAGTTTGGCACCTGCTTCTGAAGAGAGAGGGGGATTTCGTAGCAATCCGATCACACCGGATTGAACTGGGTGCCAAAACCGATGGATCAAACGTTTCGCGAGCGAACTCGGAACGTCATCTCAATTCAAACAGTGTTCCTGCCGTTTCAGAAAACGTCGGCGATAGTTCTTGCCGTCCAAGTTGGACAGTTGACTAGCTTCGTACCTTCGCCATCAGCAGAAAATCCTCAGCACTTATTTTGGCAGTCTGCAAACGCACGTCAAGATGGCCTTGCGATACCGCCACAAGGTGGCGCGTTGGTACAACTTGACGACAACGCCTTTAGTAAAAGCGCCGCATTTTGTACTTGAATCAGATACGCGTGTTGCCGCCGCCGACGAAGCATCGAGACTGCTTGACGACGTTTCACAGTTTCCTTTTTTTTTATACTTAGATCAAAATTATGTGGGATAAAAAAATAAATATATTTTCTGTTTCTGTTCCCCATTTTCTAATAATTTTTCCGGATTATAGCTACAGAACAATAAAATAATTTCACAGTTCAATTCCATATTTTTTCTCATATTGGATGAATTAATTTTCAGATTATGGAGGATATGACCGTACAATATGCAGTATGTCTATATATTTGCTCTGTTATAATGAAATAATTCAATAAATGAAATTTCGATAGCCACAATGAACATTGAAAATGTCAAATATAAACAAATTTCAGGAAAATATTGAAATCGAGTTTAATAAAGTGTAAATGAAATAAGGCGCGGCTACATGTATTTGAACATTTTCTCCACGAGAGTGTTCATGAAGTCAACAAAAGATAAGCGGTCAGTCGAACCTCGAACTCGAGTTTGACCAGGACTGACCAGGCTGGACATGGGTGACACCACACTGGAACTTCTCCTTAAGGAACGAATCAAACTTTGTAAAGATGATCCCTGCAAATGCCCCACACATTCACACTCGTTTACACATTTCAAAATCGCAATAATCCAAATTATCAGGTTCAGTCCTTTACCAATTCTGCGCCGATTTCTCTCTGAATGAATTGCTTGCCTCGGCTATCAATATTAGGATTTAAAAGATAAAGCGCCGATTGGCTGATAACAAACGACGTCGCTTTCTCAAGTATGAACATCAGTAATTGCCTGTAATGAGAACGAATGATTATCAAATTTGCGACAACTTAAATGAACACATTATTCATGTGAACCTGTCATAGTAGGTAGTCGTTTCAGGTGTTGAGATTCGAGCCGGCGATGCCGTTCTTTCACACTACCCGTAAAATTCCAGTTGAAATCATGTCTGTGCAAAATTACCACTACTAACATGTTTTTACGTTACCTTCATTAAAGCTCTGACACATGTGTTTATGCATGATATTAAAGTACCGAAGCAGATTGGATCTTGTTCGTCCAGCGAAGGCGTGCCGAACGTCATCTCCAGAAGCGGATTCCATTCGTGATTGAAACAAGCCTATATGGAACCAACAGGCTTAATACCATGGCTTATGATATATATATATTTACTTATTACTCGGTTGTAAACAACACGTACACGATCATGCAGTAGATCTTGCAACTCGGGTGAGCACAAAGCCAACGTCGAGATGCACAGTGCCATGATTCGAAATAAACTGAAAAAAACAATGAAGACGCTCTCACATACAACATCCTAAAATATCCGAAATACTTAAAACAAGATGGTATGGACAAAACCTTGCTTGAGTTTCCACAAAGACCGGAGAAGGTTTCTCAACCTCTTCGTTTGACGAAAACCTCCTCACTCTTTGCGCTGCGGAGTTACTTTGCACCGACTTCGTAGTACCCTGCCAAGGACAAAAATTAACCAATTAATATTGTAATTTGAAGTATTTGTCATAATTGTCCAAACATACTTCAACTACATGTTGCACAAAGGTTGGGCGAAGAAGGAATGAAACCGTGATGTAGCAGACTCTGCAAACCGCAGCCTATAATTATAGGAAAAGAATAAAAAGCTGGTTACAAAAATTATTCTCATTGAATTTGGTAGCTAACCACACATATTTCCAAGGATTGTCTGTGATAGAGCTTCCATTGCTGCCAAAACAGCATCATTTGTTGGATGAGGAAAAGGTTTGCGGCGACACCGTTCACACGATCGGCGTCTAAGTTACCTCTTATGTCCTGCAGTATCTACGTATTTTTTGTGCAAAATCGAGATCAATCCAGCATTAATAACCATTCATCATACATTCCATGTTTATGGAATCAGTAGAGAAAACGAACCTGAATCATTTTGATTTGTTGCACGCAAATAAAATCCACGGCCGACTCGATAAACTTGCATCCTTGAACTTGCATCAATACGGCGATCAGTCGGACAGCCGCATTGAATATTCGAAACTGTGCTTTGTTATCCTGGGAAGTTGCGTAAAATGAATAATAAATAACGAGTTAAGTGACTCAAAAAGGTACGCTTCTTACATTATAATCGCACGATGATGATATGGAAAGGCAAAGATGACGAGTGATATCACTGTTCGCCAAAAGATCCGAAATCTGAAATAAGTCGCAACCATAATTCGTTCCAATTTACACAAAATTAAAAAAAAAATACGTACTCGATATAAAAATTATAATTTAATTTTGGTTTTTTGTAAATAGTATTACAGTCATTTGATGTAACTCACATCTGCTTGTTCACTGAGAACGATAAGAAGCGCAATGACAGACTCTACGATGTCAACTTGTTGATCACCCGTCATGCAGCTTGCTAGAATGTTCACTAGAATACTGATAAGAGGAGAATGTCTAAGGTGAGGCAGCCATCTTTGTTGATCAGGGCACAATATAGCGAGTTCCTTCATCAGGCCAAGGCATAGTAGGAGGACCTTTTTTGAATTACGCAACACATGGTTTACTAAATAATCCCATAAATATTATGCCACGTTTTTATATGGTACCTGGCGTCGGTGCCCTTTCTCAAAACAACCATTCTGAATACACGCCAACAGGAAAGCACAGCTGGGGGATATCCAGCTGTCCAATGACAACTGCTCGCTCACTTAATTAGAAATAAAATATGTAAATTGAAATCCTCTATAAACACATATGCATCTGAAGAAAAAAATATGAAAAATACCTCGCCCAAGTGGATTGATTCCAGGGTTTACCAGTCTCAGATAAATGAGCAACGAAGCCAAAATGGAATTAGTGGCCGAAAGCAGGACGGCATCCAATTTGCTGGACATTGTGGTAAGAACAGCTTCCAGTTGTGCTCCCCACTCCAAAGGGAAGGGATGTAGAGATCTGAATTGGAAAATTGACATTTGTAATCTGGCTGGAAATTATTTATTTTTGTATGGACCTTTTCCAGGTGTGAAATAGTTGCAAGAGACCATCGCCGATAACTCCAACGCAGAGTGGCGCAGTCGGATGCGGACACTCCATCAAAGTTTGCAACCCATTTAAAAGTTTGTAGATGAGAATATCTCTATGGCTTGCAGTCAGTTCAACAGTCTTGTACTATGAATAACATAACAGCTATTACATGAACTACGTAGTAATAGAAAAAAAATAGCGACCACTTCAATTTACGGCATTGTATCAATACAGATGGCCATTCAATTAAATATTTTTCAATGAAGTTATGGTAAGGTTCTATCCGTTTAGTTACTTCAGCAAGAATAGCATAAAATTCCTTCCACCCGTTGAGAGCAGTCAACAATTCAGCAACTTCTCTTTCATCATCTTTCAAGGAACTAGACGCAATCTTAAGAAATTGCAAAGTTAGTGCGCAGAATGAGTAATATGACGATGATAATGTTACTTCAAGATGGTGGGAAACAAAATCAACTCACTTCAGGCCAAACCATCAACTTTACACTATACGCAACTTCTTCAATAATTCCCTTCAACTCGGCACAAACCTTTCCCCTGTAAGTTTTGCAAAACAAATTTAAATGTTTATATATGTGAGTAGAATAGTTAGGATAACCTCACTGTTTGTGGAAAATCTCCAAAGACAAGACTTTAAGTATGTAAGCATTTGCTTGCGAAGGCACAAGATGATCATCAAAATTCAGAGAGTGACACAAGTTCTGCCAAAAATTGGGGCTGTGAATAGAATATTTTACGGCTGCAATTATAATTTGCCTGTAAGGTTAGAATGAAATGTATAATCATTGGTACCATTTCTGGAGGTAGGTGGTGGCAATTCTCCATCTCCAAAACCAAAGAGCGTGAACAAAGCCAACGGTGGCTGCGTGAAGGTCGGCCGTGCAGAAAGCGGTTCGCATTTTTTGATGTCGTAATATTTCGGCAACGCACTGCAAGCACGCATTCTTGCCATCTTTGTCTCGGTCCTTCAACGGTTCTTCCGGAATACTTTGTAAATCGAGAAACATATCTGCAAAACCAGCTTGGCGTTCGCAGCAAACGACGAGAAGGTGTAGGATGGCAGACCGCAGACGCGGGTCCTCAGCGTCGGAAACCAAGCGCCGCATCAGCAAGGACTGTACAAATCTCGCCTCGGTACCCAGACAAGCAAGAAGTGAGAGTGAAACTTCCTGTTGGGAAAAACAATTTGCAATCATTTCCGCAAAGACATGGTACATATTTTCACAAAATTTTCAGCTGATCATAACATATGGGATTCAAACTTCAATTTTTCTTGAAGAATGTTAAATAAACAAGAAATGCTATGTTATAATGGTCGATTTTGATCGAAATCTTGTAACTGAATTTCACATACACTTTGCACAATAATGTGAGAAATAGCATTTCACAATAATGGTGAGCATACCTCAGCTACTCGCTTAAGGAACAGTACGGAAAGTGTAGTGAGTCGGACATCACCACGGTACTTGGCGTATTTGGCCACAGACAGTACACACCGCGGATGACCGCAGATTGCAGCTTCAAGTGCTGACCCATTTTCACCAGCAACTCTTTTTGGCACAAGATGCAAAAGTCTAACTAGCAGAACTAGCGACAATCTAACCAGTCTCGCAAGCTCCGGCTCTTCTCCAACATTCCAACTAAAAAAAGTGAAACCATCACACGGGACATAAAAATTATGATTCGGATATAGAACGGTCACCGCATCATTTTACACTGGAAGCTCTTGAAGTGCCTCTTCTCCAACAGACACCAGCATAAGCAATGCTTTCCCAACTTCGCGATGCAAAGCTGCATCGATAATGATCTTTTGAGTCAGATACCTAAAAACAAAATAACATTTTGTGGATATTAGCAAAGACATTTTCCAATTTCAGGGCATACGAAACCAAAACTTGACTGTGATTCTGCGGATTCTTTGCACTGTGAGTACGGGACATTTAGGATGTTGATGAACAGATTTAGGCAACTCTGACCAAGTCTTTCCTTGTCACCGGCTTCGACGAAATGCCACATAGCGAAATTTGGGAAGATATCACGGAGAACGTAAGTGAGGCACGCGAGGTAATCCATGTCATCAGTCTGGGCAAGGGTTCCGGTTAGGGCAGAGGTCAGCTCAACGATGGTCAACGTTACTGGATACTGTCCGGTGACTTTCTCCTGGGATGCCAAGATGGTGCCAGCGACTCCAATGTTGAGATTGGCACCACTGAAATCGGTAAAACCGACATGCACAGTAAAACATCCTATATTTTCAACTATGTATATCTTTTCTTATAAATATTTCCTACATGCATGCGGTTTTTACCTTGAAACGATGGTCACATCCTTGGAATTACTAGTAAAGAAGGGAAGTAAACCTGTGCGCGTGACACTTTGCCAGATGTCATTAGGGAAATGCCGACACAATGCGCTAGACATCGAAATGAAGGCAGCTACTAATGAAACCGGAACAAGTGTCATCATGGAGAACCTGTTTGATGGCAACACTTTTAGAGTATCGAATTGAATCCAATCTTAATCAATTTGGAAAGTTGATCTTGCCTTTGTGCGACAGCAAGGAGACGATCGACTAGCGATGCGAGCGGGTTAACGATATCCAATCCCGCAATGGCAAACTGAGTCACCAGTTTAGCCAGGTCGATAAGGAATATGGACAATTCTTCATTAATGGAGCCTGCAAAAATTATTTTTCTCTTTGTTAATTACATGAACGAATACGTAACTAAGTTCTAATATCAAACTGATTTACCAACAGTCGACAGATTGAATTCCAAATGATGCTGTACAAGACTTTTCCAGACAGTCCAAGCGTTAGTTAAGAAAGACCATCGCACGACCGGATCACCATCTTGCCATTAATTATTTAAATACCAGCAACAAAAATTGAAATCAAACCAAAATGTACTGGAAAATAACCTGAGACTGGCAAAATGAGGCCATTCGTTCCTGCAGGAAGGCAAATTCCATCTGAAAAGTTCCATTTGAAATTCTTGCATATGATAAATTGATTTCAAAATAAATCTAATAAAGACATGTTTGAACCTTGTCCATAAGGGAAATACGGCTGACTTAGGTAAACGATTCCATCGCCAGCATCGAGAACTCTTCTGTAGACAACCGATGGATCAGCTGCCCTAGTTAGGGTTGGAATCCTCTCAAGAAAATGTGCAACCTTTTGTAAAATACAGTAGGTAAATTGAAATGCATTGCTAGCTCGATATAAACCCCAGTAAGTGCACTGTACATTTTGGGTAGATGGTTGCCCGGAAGAGCAGAGCGCAACACATAGCTTAATCAGGTTTGAAGCACGCTGCGGAAATGAATCTGCAGCTTTGGACATAAGGAGTCCCAAGCCGGAATCCAACCCCTGCGGTTTATTACACACGCACACAATGGCATCGTGGTGTCGCCCAAGTAAAAACATTAAGATTGCACGCAATGGTGATACAAATGCATACCATCATCCAGAAATCATCAGAGATGTTGGAATGTTGAAGAACACAACCAGCTAACGCATACAAATCCTAAATTTGAGCAAAAATACCACACAACAGAAATTTCATGTTAAAACAAAAAGCAATCATACATGGATAAAAAAAAACAGTATGAAATAATGAGAAATTTTTAAATAAGAAACAACATACTTTGGCACTTCCAATTGAGTCTTCAGTGAAGAGGTGCACCAATGTCAGAAGCAACTCGTACACAACAGTGTGACCCATAACAGCAACCATCTATTTTAGAATACATTTGTTTAATATAAATATTACGCATATGCTTAGAAATACAGCATGGGCAAAATTCTGGAAAATGTAACCATCTCTATCACAAAATTTATACTTTTTAGACAGAATCTTAATGTAGTTTTGTCCGAAAAAATGTTGCAATATTTCGAGAAATAATGTTAGCCCATGTACCTTACGTATTCCTTCATAGTTTTTAGAAGTATTTATGTTTTTTTGCAATCCACAATATTATTATGAAATTCCCATTTGCCAACAATGTCGAAATAAGGAAGAAATGGTTAGTGGAATGGGATATTTTACTGCATACAATAAACATTTACCGAAGCTCCTTTGAAGATTGGAGAATCAAGAAGATTTTGGAGGTACAACAAAGGTTTGCATCGGCTCAGCTTAGCTCTTATATTACGGACATCATGAGAGCCACTTCCTGGCACAAGTGACTTCACCACGGCCCAAGCGACCAGCAATGGGCCATGTTCCTCTCGAGTGCCAAGCCCCGTGAATACCTTATCTACTTCCTCAAACACTCCTGTGTCTTGACATAGGTAATAGTTCAAGCTATATAAAAGACAAACATAATCACAGATTCTGTAAAATTCAGAAAATCTATCTTGCACAGCACAGACTTCTCGTTTTCCACTTCATCGCTGGTTGGTAGCAATGACCGTAACTCCAGGTTTTGAATCAAAATGATCACCTGACAAAAACTGCGAAGTATAATTTTTGCTATATTAATAACAGCGAATAAAGAATTTTGTAAATTATGTAACATGACCAAAATATTAATTACCTTATAGCATTTAAAAGCGTATTGGAGCTTGCGTCAAGAAAATTAGCACGAGCAGGTTTTTTGCCAAATCCCCACTTCTAAATGAGCAAGAATGTGTTATTCATCTACATAATGCTCCTGTTACAGTGTTCACTCCTATATTTACCTTAAAGAGTTTGACCAATTTTAGAAATTCTGACGGTGGACAATTAACGTCTCGGAAAATCAACAGCAACAGTTGAAGAAGTTCACACTACAAAATATGTATGCTTTAATATTCTTAAATTGTAATTTGCTAGCAATTAAAGGTTTACACGAAACGATTTGCACCTGTTCTTTTAGATTGTAAACAGCCCATTTTTTGACCTCAGATTCTTTCTAATAATAGCCACAACAAAATTATGCAATAAAATCAGAAATGTAAATGAGTTGCATTTCATTGATGCAAATACCATTAAAGGTCCTTGGTTTTCCATAGTCGGCTGAGGAGCTTCTCTGACAAGTTCCAGTTGTTTGATGATGCTAACGATGAGTGAAGGACTGGTATCAGTGTATTTGAAAAGATACTGGAACATTTGCTGCACACAAGACATTATTCCAAAACGGGTTATTGGCAATTTTCTTAGTAATATTGCAATCATTTCTTTTACAATAAAAAAATAGATAAAACTTAATTTACGTGACTGCAATGTCTCTCATCATCCCAGTATGTGACGATTTTCTTGAGACAGAGCAATAAATGTAACCGTTCGTTAAGATACCAATTCCAAATCTGTAATTTTAACACCAAAACAAATTATTATATTACTGAACTTTTATGTATACATATGATATTTAACATGCGTCTTACCCGTAACATCATTTCCCGGGACTGCCTCTCATTTGTGATAGTATTCTAATACACAATAAAAAGTTACATTTTTTAAAATATA
>WWPM01024739.1:6172-17846 GCA_023279145.1 Glomeris maerens | reverse complement strand
TAACTGATGCAATACAATACAATCAAACCGATACAATACAATACAATAAAACTGATACAATACAATCTAACTAATACAATACAACCTAACTGATGCAATACAATACAATCAAACCGATACTATACAATACAATAAAACTGATACAATACAATCGAACTAATACAATAAAACTGATACAATACAATCAAACCGATACAATACAATACAATCTAACTAATACAATAAAACTGATACAATACAATCAAACCGATACAATACAATACAATCTAACTGATGCAATACAATACAATCAAACCGATACAATACAATACAGTCTAACTGATACAATACAATACAATCTGATTAATACAATCTTTGATTTTAAATAATCCTGAGAAAGTTGGGATCAAATGTTCCTATAATTCACAAAGTTTTGATTTTATGCAACCTTTGAATCCTGCAACTTTGAGTGCGATTCTACTATTGTTACATAGTTTCTGTATTATTTTAACTCTAACTTAGCTCGTATTTGTTATTATTAATTGAAGACATACTTTGTGTTCGCATTTTTATAAGGTATATATGTACGTACTATAAAATCAAAAAACAGTTTTCCTGTGCAATTGGATGCGGATTTTTTGTAACTTCAATTTGCACATGAAAAGATGAGAATGGGGGAGGGTCCTTGAGTGATTTAGTGAATTACAGTTGGTGGGTTTTCGGGGACCTATTGTTTTTTTCTTCCCATTCTTGAATGAATTAAGGGGATGAAATGCGTTATTCGGTTTCATGTGAGGCTTTTGTTTGACTTGACACAAAACAATCCGAGTAAGTGTAAAAAAAGAAAAGAAAAGGGAAGAAAACGTTGGCAATTTACGGTTTTGCGCGCCAAGCCGTGCTGCCCTTTGACCCCAACCCCTCTGCACAAACACTGATGGGACACATGCATGTGACAAACGAGCACCAATTTAAGAGCACACTGTTTATGGCGAATTATTAAATGCAGACCTCTTGCATCCTATTCCTCTAATTTATGCCCCCCTTTCCTTACCCCCCCTCCCTTATTCGCTTTGAGCAGATTCCAAAATGGCGGCCGGAAGCCATGTTGGTGCCCTGTGACTTGAGGAAATGAATTTCTAACCACATTCTCAATTGTAGTAGTACTGTGGCTTCTGGATGCAAGTTTCAGTAAATAACAAAGATATTATTCGATGTGGTATCGATACTATCGATTCGAATTGAATATCGATATCATCTACTGATGTGGTGAAGGGGGGGGGAAAGAGAAATATTTGTAATGACATGATTATTAATTCAGTAAATAAGCTCCTCCCACTGTAGATATAAACTCTCCGCCCATCGTAAAATGGCGGCCTAATTGAGGACTGATACCAGCTTCTTCAACATGGCAAAGATTCCAGACCATGTTGGGGAAGCATACGAGGTTGTATAATGGCGGTCTTATTGAGGAAGAATTCCAGTTTATTTAATAGCAAAAATGGCGGTCTTGTTGAGGAAGAATCTCAGCTTATTTAATAAGAAAAATGGCGGTTTTATTGAGGAAGAATCTCAACTTATTTGAAGGCAACAATGGTATTCTTATTCAGGAAGAATCCCAGTTTATCCACTAAAAAAATGGCTGTCTAATTGAGGAAGAATCCCAGTTTATTTAATACGAATAATGGCGGTTTTGTTGAGGAAGAATCTCGGGTTATTCGTAGGCAGCAATGGTAGTCTTATTGAGGAGAAATCCCAGTTTATCCAATAAAAAAATGGCTGTCTAGTTGAGGAAGAATCCCAGTTTATTTAATAAGCAAAATGGCGGTCTTGTTGAGGAAGAATCTCAGCTTATTTGTAGGCAACAATGGTAGTCCTATTGAGGAAGAATCCCAGTTTATTCCGTTGTTTGGCAACAATGGCGGCTTTATTGAGGATGAATCACTGCTTATTCAGTGGCAATCAAGACCCTGATCTCTTCAAAGCCGCCATTTTGTTTTCTATTTTTCTGTATTCAATCAACAAGTTAGGCCTATGTAGTCAAAATAAACATTGGTATATAGATTAGGTTTTTGGATCATGTGACACCACATGACGTCATCACTGTCAAAAAAATAAAAAGCCTTGGAAAAACGAAAACCTGACACGAAACGGTTTACATTTTGGCTTGAACTTTAGCCTGTTTTGCGTTGAGATGTATGGTTGATATGCCGGTGGATCATGTGGTGCTGCGTGCCACGTGACTCCCCGGTGGACACGTGACATCTCGGGTTACGTCTGCTATGTTTCTCAGTGTGAACGCCATTTTGTGACTGGTACATTATAGAAGGGACAAGGGGGGAAATGTAGACGGCGCCGACGAGTGACACATAACACACAGTGTCCAAGAGTGACCACTGGACAACCGGAAGTGGCGCTGTCACGTGGGTGGCCCCTAGCATTCCTCGGGAAAGACGGTTGTCATGCCGATAAAACAGCATAACTGCAACAGTTGTTTAGGTCTATAAACAGCCAAGTCCGGTTAATTAGGCTCCATGTCGCGTTATCCGGAGTGTCGTGTTATGCGGGCCATGTATCTTATAGCTTTATTACTGAAATCGATCAAAAACGTTGGAATTATCCAATTCTATTTGTTATTTAGATTGTGCAAGAAAAGAATTAATATCTATGCCTAATCTTAAGAAAGTGCTTAATGATCTTCAAATTCTAAAATGCATCATTAGACGCTATTTAAGACGTTTCTTTAAACAATTTCTTACGAAGTATGCCTCTTTCTTACCCCATTTATTCTAAAGTGTCTGAAGTTGCTTCAATCTCATTCGACTGTTTCGTGAATCTTTAAGAATTTTAAGTTAATATTGTAATAATACAATTAATTTTAAACTTCATTTAACAAATTATTGAATTATTTATCGAATTTGTGTATTAATTTCAAGTTCCTTATATAATATTATAGAGTTGACAGTAAATTCGCAGTTTGGCAAACTATATGTATTAAACCATAATTGTGTATAATAATTACAGGTTTGCAAACTTATATCCTGATCAAAGCGCCCTCTACTTGTAGAAAATTGAATTTTTATTGAAGGGCTTCTAAGAATTGAAATGCTCCAATAATAATGTGTTGACTTCGTTTTATTTCGGTAAAATCCCAGAAATTAATGTTTGTTGATTACTTACGTAGTCACGATGTTGTATTTCCATCTTAAACCACCAGGTGTCGCTGAACGTACTGCGCATGCGCATTTGTAACAGCCGAATTCGTATTTAATTTGGCCACCAAAAATGATGAAGTATTATAGCAGTAATTAAAATCAAAATGGAGAATGGGCTTTTGTTGCTGGCGGCCATTTTGGGGAAGTAATTCACTTAAGGTTTGGGCCCCTTGATGACACTAGACTCGACCCTCCCCCGTATGACCTTTGTTCACCAGTATACAAACCCCCTGGTGAGAAAGAGATGGACGACTGACCACCAACTGACCACTGCCATCATCTCATACTTCCAAAATGGCCGCCAAAAATGTGGCCCTTTTGAAAGCGCCCTGAAATTAATTGACAGCCGTGAGCCCCGGTTAAGGCTTGATGAACGAGTTGTAATTTTCGGTTTCGCAATATGACCCTTTGGGGAGATCCCAATGTGTAGGACCCAAGGACCCCCCTAAGGATCCACCAAACCTCCAAATCTCCCCTAAAGTCCCTAAAGTTCCCATGTGTTTCCTCTTGTATATACCTTGAAAAATCTGAATTTCCATATTTCAGAGGTTGTCTTTGTGGCTTACAGGTTTAAGGCCCTAATGAATGTGGCTAGCTGCGAATAAAGCGCCCTCTGTCGTCATTTCATTGATATGTTTTATATTGCAACCAGTTGCATGGGTGTTTTATTGTCAGTGAGTGGCCCCAAAACAACCCCTCCATTTTTTTTGTTCCTTAAGGGAACAGGAGGACCTTTTCTATTACTCCATCACCATCTCCTGCTGCTTATGTTGGGGCCATTTTGCTGATTTTTGGGGTTCATGGGTTTGGTGGTTCTGTGAGTCACAGAAGTTGGAATGGGAAAACAGCAGGAGGTGGGTCCATTTTGTCCTCCTATTTTATTATGACCATTCAGGTATGCCCTTTGCCTTTTTTGTGTGTTTGTATAGTATAGGACCGTGTTGAGTTATTGCCCTTGGTTCTCTCTCTCTTTCTCATCTTTGATTTAAGCACGTGCTCAGAAATGAAGAGCAGATTGAAATCGCAATTCGCCTAAAGTGGTCACCCAACATGCCCTTTGATCATTTGCTCAGTTATACGGAGGTAAAGTAAACGACTGAGACAATTATTTTCCAATTGCGGGGTCTTAAGTGTAACTGCAGGTATAAGTAAATAAGTAAGATCCCAAATTGAGTTTGCTCTGAGCACTTGCAATTTTCTTGAGACATAGTTCAAATAAGTGGTTCAGATTGTCTCCTTATTTCGAAGACAAAGAAAAAATAGCAAGGAAACCACTCAACCAGGTGCGTTTATTGTCGTCTTTTTTTTCCCCCTCCCTCCCAGCGACTGGCTTCCGGTTGCAAAAAGTAGGAGGAGCCAAGAACGAACCAATGGCAATGTTCGGAAAACGGAGTGCAATAAAAGATTTTCCGTTTGTTTTGGCAATCAATTGAAATTCCCTGCGTAATGGATTCTCCCACAGCCATTACGATAGTTATCTTTACGACTGTGACGTCATCACTGCGAGGGGGCGTGGCTTAAAAGTTGTAAAAATCTAGCCGTGGGAAAATTGGAAAAGGCCCCTCCCTTTCTCGGTTTCTGTTTCTCTCTTGTTTCAAGATTCCGACCTTGTAGACGTTTTTAAACACACAAAAGGTCCCAACTGAGGAAACCAGATACTAAACACACCGTTTAAGGGGCGTGGCCCGATGGGGGTCATTTGCCAAAAAGCCCCCTAAAGACTAGGTTTCTATTTTATCGCTAATTCCTTATCCATGTTGCGTCTTATCAGTCGTCGTTTGTTGACATGTTTCTTTGTTTTGGGACCTTTGACTTCTCATTGGTCCGTTCCCCCCCCCCTTCTTTTTTCGCATTAAACCTTGTCCGAGATTGAACAGGGTTGTGGTTGCAATGTTGCTAAACTTGTATAGCGAAAGTTACCATAAAGTTTTTCTTAGTTTTGCTTCTTAAGATGTTTCATAAGAAAGTGATTTGCATGTAACTGTTGACTCAGTAGTTCAAACATTGTTGTTGATCTGTGGTGTGACAGTTCAATGTTGACTGTGGTGTTACAGTTCAATGTTGATCTGTGGCATAATAGTCCAATGTTGATCTGTGGTACAACAGTCCAATGTTGATCTGTGGTGTTACAGTTCAATGTTGATCTGTGGTGTTACAGTTCAATGTTGATCTGTGGTGTTCCAGTTCAATGTTGATCTGTGGTGTTACAGTTCAATGTTGATCTGTAGTATAAAAATTGGTTCAATGTTGATCTGTGGTATAACAATTGGTTCAATGTTGCTAATCTGTGGTATAACAGTTCAATGTTGATCTGTGGCATAATAGTCCAATGTTGATCTGTGGTACAACAGTCCAATATTGAACTGTAGCACAACAGTTGGTTCAATGTTGATCTGTGGTACAATAATTGGTTCAATGTTGATCTGTGGTGTTACATTTCAATGTTGATCTGTGGTGTTACAGTTCAATGTTGATCTGTGGTGTTACAGTTCAATGTTGATCTGTTATACCACAGTCCAATATTGATCTGTGGTGTGACAGTTCAATGTTGATCTGTGGTGTGACAGTTCAATGTTGATCTGTGGTGCAACAGTTGGTTCAATGTTGATCTGTGGTGCAACAGTTGGTTCAATGTTGATCTGTGGTGCAACAGTTGGTTCAATGTTGATCTGTGGTACAACAATTGCTTCAATGTTGATCTGTGGTGTTACAGTTCAATGTTGATCTGTGGTGTGACAGTTCAATGTTGATCTGTGATGTTACAGTTCAATGTTAATCTGTGGTGCGACAGTTCAATCAGTTCAATGTTGTGGAATCTTGTTGAAGACTGAGCTACATTTGATACAGTGGAAAACAACATTCATTTGGTGGACCTAGAACACTGACCTCAGGGGACAAGAACACGTGTTTGACGCATGACCTTCACTTTGATAATGACGATAATTACAGTGGTCGTGGCCTTTTGTTGTTTCTATTCATTTCTTAAAAAGAAAGTTAGGAAAATTGAAAGCGACCTTCTACTTGGGGGGTCCTTTGAATTGCACTTCTTCATGGCTCGTAATTGGGTTTTATTGTTGCCAAGATGGCCGTTTAAGTACAGAGGACCCAGCGCAAAATGCCTCCCTAAAAACAAGCAGATGCTTTTCACGAGGTCCTTTTTAAGATTTCCCGACATCCTCAATATAGGGACCTCTCACCTTCATGGTCATTATTGCCCCACTTGACCCATCAACCAACCTTCAGAGCTCAGCTATTTTCAAAGTCCACTATGAGGTTTTGTTGCGAGTATTCTGGGCAAAAAATTAGCCCTCATCCAATTACAGTTTTCAATGTCATCACCAGATGGCATCTCATAGAAACTCGTTGATAATGGGAATGTAAAGGATATTATTCAGAAAAAGGATATGGGCGAAATATGAAGGAAATGGTGAAAGTGAGAGAAATTTGGGGGAATTGTCAGGAAATTTTATGAAAACGTATTAAGAAAGTTGTGGACAACAGCAGCAATAAAGTATGAAGATATGGACTTTTATAGAAAGTATAAGGAAAATTGTGGCCATTCTTAGAAATTATAAAGAAAGTTATGGACATTTATAGAAATTACAAAGAAAGTTATGGATATTTTTTTAAAGTACATACTTTATAAAATGAGGAGATTCTTAGAAAGTTCTATAAAGAGAGGGACATTGTTAAAGAAATTACAAAGAAAGTTGTGGACATTATAAGAAGGTACTTTGTCCCTCTCTGTACATTCTTTAAATTACAAAGAAAGTTGTGGACATTATAAGAAAGTACTTTATAAAGAGATGGACATTTTTTAACTTCCAAAGAAAGTTGTGGACATTCTTAAGTATAAAGAAAGTTCTAGACATTAATACGAAGTATAAAGAAAGTTGTGGGCATTCTTAGAAATTATAAAGAAAGTTATGGACATTTTTTGAAAGTACTTTATAAAGTGAGTAACATTCTTAGAAAGTACTATACAGAAAGGGACATTCTTAAAGAAATTACAAAGAAAGTTGTGGACATTATTAGAAAGTATAAAGAAAGTTATAGACATGTTTTGAAAGTACTTTGTCCCTCTCTGTATATTCTTTAAATTACAAAGAAAGTTGTGGACATTATTAGAAAGTACTTTATAAAGAGATGGACATTTTTTAACTTACAAAGAAAGTTGTGGACATTCTTAAGTATAAAGAAAGTTCTAGACATTAATAGGAAGTATAAAGAAAGTTGTGGACATTATTAGAAAGTATAAAGAAAGTTCTGGACATTCTTAGAAAGTATAAAGAAAGTTCTGGACATTATTAGAAAGTACGAATACCATAAAGATCGAAAGTATAAACAGTCATGAAAATCTCAAAGAAATAGTTAAGGAACTTCGGGAAAATTTTAAGAAATTTGATGAAAGAATTTTCAGGTTTTGAATGTTTTGCGAGAGAAATTATAGAAAACTTCAAGAAATATATAAGAAGCAGGGTACTACTACACCATATGAGCAAAACAAAACTGACTCTTGGTTACAAGTGAGGGGTAATAAATTCCGAACGTTGCATGGCTAATAAGACAGGAATGCAATTTTAGTAGCGGTCGTTGACTATGGGTAGCGGTTGCGGGTTGAGGTTGCGGTCATATCATATCGATCTGGCCCCACAAATGACCTTTTGCGGTGCCAGGCTCTCGGTTTTCAGACCCAACACGACCGCAGTGATGATGCTGATGATGATGATTGACAGACAGACAGTTTTGCACTTTACTAGCTACAGAAGATGGCCGAGATAAAAATGTCAGCGCCCTCTGCCCGTCAGTATGCGCAATTCTGGGCTGCTGTCTCCATCTTTCTTTTTCCCCTCCTCACAATATTCACATTCCACCTCCATATATTTCCTGCTCAAAACACGGCCCAATCCCTCAATCTGCGTTCCCCTGAAACAACCACAACACTCTGTGGCCCTTTGGTTGCTCATTTTGCAAACCGTTTTATTTCGCTTTATTCTGGAAGTTGAGTGGAGCGAATCTAACAATTCATGAAAGGGCTTTTTCTTTTGGAAAATTATCAACGGGTCGATGGTAAGGGCCTATGAAGCGCGTCAAATGCAAGTGTTTGCTCTCTGGGTCTTCTTGATATATAGCATAAAGGGAAATGGGGCAGTTTTGTTGCGATTGTTGTCGTTTCCCAAGATGGCGGCCGTTCAGAGCAGGTGGGGGGAAAGTTGAAGAAAAGAAAACTGAAGAAACCTGAAGCCACACCGTCTGTTCACTTCTTGGGGCACGTCGCCAAAAAGCTGCCCCAGATAAGGAAATGGACCTAGCCGAGCTGGGAACCGGTCCTTTTCTCTCCTCAATCTCCCTCCTCTTTTCTTCTTCCATTTCCCATGAGCTTATGTTCAAACATTTCAGTATTTGCTGAAGAAAATCATTCTTTGCCACCATAAATTCCCTCATAATGGAGTCCTAATAATGTGACATACTGCTGCTCTTATCCTTGGATGAATAAGTTCTTTTTTTTATTTTTATATTTATTTTCTTATTCTAGGATAGCTTAAATTTTGGAGTTCAAAGGAATTTTAATCCAAACGGACCGTTCATTTAGTATATACTATAATACACCTAACCAAGTGGGAAGAATTTATATTAAGGGCCTTTTATATATTAACAACTCAGTGTGATTGCAATTAGTGTGATGCTATTTAAAGTACATACTTGCTCAGTAATAACTCAGTAATAACCAAGTTTGATTGTTCATAATTTAAAGTATTTGCTCAGTTTGTTAATAACTAAGTTTAATAGTAATTTAAAGTATTTGCTCAGTTTGTTAATAACTAAGTTTAATAGTAATTTAAAGTATTTGCTCAGTATGTTAATAACTAAGTTTAATAGTAATTTAAAGTATTTGCTTAGTTTGTTAATAATAACCAAGTTTGATAGTAATTTAAAGTATTTGCTCAGTTTGTTAATTACTAAGTTTAATAGTAATTTAAAGTATTTGCTCAGTTTGTTAATAACTAAGTTTGATAGTAATTTAAATATTTGTTCACTTTGTTACTCACTAAGTTTGATAGTAATTAAAATATTTGTTCACTTTGTTAATAACTAAGTTTGATAGTAATTTAAATATTTGCTCACTTTGTTAATAATTAAGTTTGATAGTAATTTAAAGTATTTGCTCAGTTTGTTAATAACTAAGTTTTATTGTGCAAAATGTTAAGTATTTGCCCAGATTGTTAATTAAGTTTTATTGGGCATAATTTTAAGTATTTGCTCAGTTTGTGCGAGTTGAAGTTTGAGTCCAGCTCATTTGGAGCTTATTAGTTATATAACTGCCTTATTGAAGTGTTATTGAATGAACTTGAGCACGACTCAAAAGAGCTTATCTCCCCCGTTAAATAACGGCTACTCATCTGAGTTTTTCACTCACCCTTATAAGCAAATTACGCAAACTGACCCAATTGGCTCAATTTGCAACCCACATAACTTAAAAGAACCCTAACTTTGAAATTCATTTTGCATCTTCCCTCATTCCTCCTCCTCCTCCTTATTGATTGATTAGGCCCAATGCCGAGAGAGAAATCTGCCTGTATTCCCATTTGGGGTGGTGAGGAAAGGGCCTAGAGGGATGAGGGGGGTGGGAGTGCCAAGTAAAAGTATACAGCTCCCATTTCTGTGATTTATATTGGGTACATATTGGGCAGGAGCCTATTGTTGGCACTGCCAATGAAAATAAAGAAGGAGTGGGAGGAGCCAAGGCAAGCACGTGACCACCCCCCCCCCCCCCTTCGCTGTGCATTGTGGTCCGATCAGTCACAGGGTGAACTTCTACTTCACAACAGTGTCTGAGAGACTAGCTATAGCTTCCAAGACGTTTTGTTTCTTGGGATTTCTTTTTGGATTTTCCAAGGAGTAGCAGTTCCAAATACCGGTATGCTTCCCTGTATATTATTATAACTCTTGTTGTTTGATTTTAGAGGTTTTTAAGTTGTTTTTAAAGCTGTTGAAACTTGTTTTGGTGTTTTTTTCCCCCCTCTTTCTAATTTATTGCGGAATTTGGTTCACAAACTGAAGGTTGGACTCCATTGTTGACTTATTTTTAAGAGTTTCTAGAACTGTTATTTGCTCGCAAATGTGGGGCAATGTTCGTTTCGAAAATCTGGTGTTGCTGGTACTTTGAACACAAGTCAGTGATTAAAATTATTTATGTTGCCAGCTGCAATTTTTTTATTATCTTTTTTTAGTTTTCCTATTCCGTAATTTAGTACCTAATTAACTCTGCTGTATTTGCCAGCTGCAGTTGTGTACATTTATTTCAACGCTATTAATTTAATTAACTTAGTTTTCAGATTTTTTGTTAATTAAATTGATGTGATAATCTCATAACTTATAGTGATTAAAATCTTTCAAAACGTAATTCTAAAAATAAATTTGCAAATAGTTCAATTGCAATTGCTTATTCATAACATGGAACATCATTAATTTAATGTGATCCTGAATTTGGGGTTCTAAATCCGGAAATTTACGTATAACTTAATGAAATGTAACTAAGTTTGGCATTAATTTGACTTGTTGTAATTTTGTTTCTTTTGTGTTTTATTTTAGTATTTTAATGTATGATTATATCTTAATACAATTTGGTGCTGAATCAATTTAACTCAATGAAACTAAATTTAATATGAACATCATTGCAATTCAGGAGTAAATACGCTTTTAGTTTAATTTAACATACTTGTATGTTAGTGTTTTTTGTGTGTAGTTTCTTTAAGATTAAGATGGAGGAGCTTTGAGTTGAGGCAGGGACCATTGCGCAGACTTTTGTTCACTTTGTGTTGGCGTGAAATCAGCACATCATATTTCGCATTTCCCACAATAAGGACCTTGTGGGGTGAATTTAGTACGCATGCGCAGCATGGTAATTTAAGGGGGAATTTTTTCCCCCACTATTTTTCGGCCATTTTTGGGACCTGTGCACAACTTCCATCTTGGAAGAAAGAAGGAAAAGAAGGGCCTTTTCGGCCCTCGAGGTGCAATCGGCCGTGCCCAATGCAACAAGGAGAAAAGTAACTTGCCTCCTCTTTTCGGGGGGGAAAGAAAGGGGGCCAAGGGGGGCAAGGCGCATAACTTCACAACACCCATTGTAGTGTCTTACCTTTTACTTTCTTTAAGATTTGCACTTTACGCCAAGCCAGACAGATGCGTGCGCACCTACTATAAACTACAAACACAATACTATGTAGTAGTAGTGGTTCCAAAACCCGGGTTTTTGCTGGCATTTGCACCTCAAGAGTTAACAAACCCCTTCAGTGTTCATTGTGGTAACATAGCAGGAAACAATTCAGTATTTGGAACTAATTTGGAACTAAATTGTAACTGATTTGGGGATTCTTTGGAAATTAATTGAGACTAAATTGTAACTGATTTGGAACTAAGCTGTAACTAATTTGAAACTAAATTGTAACTGATTTGGAACTAAATTGTAACTGATTTGGAAC
>WWPM01024738.1:0-27429 GCA_023279145.1 Glomeris maerens | reverse complement strand
CACGAATAAATTTTCAATACAAATTGCTTATGCAATAAAATCGATGTTTATAGAACGGATTTATTTTTAAATATGCCTATCGATTGATAGCAAGGACTTGTGCACTAATTTCAAGAAATGGAAAATGCAAAATAATGGAGTAAACCAGAAATCAATTGATGCATTCATTATCTTTGTTCAACATGCATTGGAAAATCTACAACTTCATCTACAACAAAGGCTTTACAGCATTTGTATTTGAAATTATTCTTAAAAAATTCTGACAGTGTTCTGAAAGTTTGCATGCAATTGCCAATTAGAAGCGAATGGAAGCTCATTGGCATTCTTATTGCAATGATCATATAATGAAAGTTAAAATTCGTGTTCAATGACGATTAAACGGAAGACGATGTTACTACTTTCGTGATAGACGTTCTTGAAACGAAGTCCTGATTTCCCCAGGGAAAACTAATATCCCAGAGGCCCCGCAGCTCGTTTCGCTAGTACATTTTCCGACGAACTTATCCATTTATATCCCTCATTATGCAACCTGGGATTTTTCATGCAGGAAAAATATTAACATGCATATTACATTCATTATATCTAGCAATAAAGGTGCATAAATGGTTTTGATTGGAATATTTACGCATGCGCGCATTATACTAGCATGCATAAAGAATTGGAGGGGTTTGTTGAAAGATTTTTAAGATATGTAGATGTTTGCGGAGAATATAAATTCATCGTAGTATAGTGCGCCTAAAATCCCGAATTTGAAATGGGTAGTACATTAGCATGCATATACAATATAGGTATTGCATATTGATGTCTATATTCCCTTATGCAGTGGCTATGGACGATGCCTTACAGTGTTACACATGCGGTAAATATCAGGAGGAAGGAGGATCCATTCTTCCATGTCACAAAAGCAGTTTTGGTGAACTCGTCACTTGCAGAGAAACCGACAAATATTGCATGGTGAGAGCCACTCATTGTTGAAAGCTTGAAAGCAATTCGAGAGTCTTTTCTCAGTAGTACATAGATAATGCATAGGATACACTCAGCAGGAATAATGAAACACAGAACTGCCGCATCCTGTTAGAAATAGAGTTTTGCATTTGAATAGATCGACATATTCCCTATATTTACATATTTTTGGTCGTATATATTTATAGCAATACAATAGTTGTTGCGACTATCGTGATAATGTTATTTGTAGACTTCTAGTTAATCTTTACCATTATTGTGCACATTATCATATATGGTATTAAGCTGGAGCTAAATTTCAGGGAAAACCAAGAAAACGGTAATTAAGCAACTCTGCGGTTAGGGCGTCTATTTTGAGACCAAAAATAAGGGGATCCGTATCGTTTCAGCGCTCGGACTATTGAGTCAGACCGATCAAGTGGCATCTGGCATTCCCAAATTGTATAAAACTGTGTGTATAGTGACCGCGTTCTAACTTGTCCACTGTGGTCAAGTCTATTTGCGAAAATAGGTAGAGGAAGGTTAAGGAGAGGCCTATACAGGGTGTTGCAGAATTACAGGGACAAACTGACAGGGTATATTCCCTGCATCGTAAAATGTAATCAGCTGAAAGGATCTTACAAATAGTATTCTCATTATACAACGTCGAGGTATACGACTGTTTGAAGAGCTTCAAATACAAAAGTGTCACTAACGAGAAATTCGGTGCCAAAAGTGACAAGCGTTGATAGAACTATATTTAGTCGTCAAAATGTAATGAATATTTATAAATGAATTTGTGATTAAATTCGGGAATTAAAATTCATATGTAATTGGCTAGGAAATTACTCCGAAGTTACTTCTGGAAAAGGATTATACTAATCTGGCATAAACACATTTTAGAATACTTTCAGGAATTTATTGATACCTTTCGAAGCGCAGCAAAAATAAACAACCTTAAAGGTGACCTGACATGGCAATTTTCGACATTTTTAATATTTATGAAATTTTAAGGAAATACATTCCACATAACGTGGAACCGTCCTGCAAATTTTCAGATTTTTCTGTGTAGCCATTTTCAAACTGTGAGCAGTTGAATCTGCTACAGTGGAGTGACAGTTAGCAGGTGTAGATAGGGAGATACACCTACTAAGTGTCAAATTTCTACATATATGGGTGCCATCCGTAGCAGTAAAAGGCCCGAGCAATAGCGAGGGAAAATGGCGGATCGTGCACCTGTGCTGTGGAAATGCCCCATGTGCTTATTACAACCAGAAACTGATTTGAGCAAGTAGGCTTTCCATACTTGGAGTCAACGTCATTGAGTGACGTCATCAGCTCAACTGCGCATGTGCAAACATTTCACTCTTTATTCCAATTTGTCTCCAAATATCTCGTAAAATAATTTTATTAAAAAAAGAAATCAAAAATTAGTTTCCTTATTTTGTGATGATTGTTCTACAGTGTCATTTTCAGGGTATGTTACAAAACCTTGTCAGGTCACCTTTAATGCAATCATTTGCACTGTTAAATGTGAAGGAAAGACTAAATGAGACATTACATAAAGTGGAATTATCCCGGAAATGACAATGTGCCCCATCAGATTTCAATTTAAGCAAACTGGAACATTGATGACATTTCTGAGAAACTGGTTTGCATGTAATATGAAAATTATTTTACAAGCCTATTAAAAATTTTCAAGTCTAAAAGTGTATTATCCTTAGATTTATTAAAATGGCACAAAAAGCTCACCTTGTATTTTACAAAAACTGCAAATCTAATTCTGAAATAAAACGCCAATTTGCAGGCTGAGATAATGTCATTCAATTTTTACAGTTGACGGGAATTTATAACGAACTCCTCGTATTCAATTACTTTAATGTTATTTCAACGTCTGTTGCGCGCAAAAATGTGTATTCAATTAATTACAGATTTTATTCGGCTTGAAGATTTATATCTTCGATATACTACACGTATATATATATATCCAATATTTCTTTTGCATACAGAAATACGTCAATGCTGGAGTAACAGTTCGGCAATGCATAGGGACATGTGATGAAAATAAATGTAAGAAACATTCCTCATTTATAGGCTAGAAACAGATCAATTCATGGTTTGTGTATACGGGGGAAAATAAGCGTGAAAAGAGGGAAATTGGTAGAAGAGATATGCAATTAATCACACTATGCGTCTTTACAGACGAAGACGACAGACTTGTAAACTGGATAGACGATACTGCTTGCACGATATGAGCTGAACGGATGTAATTTGTCATTTATAGAGACTATATTGGTCGGTTGTCATTATTTTGCAATATGTTTACGAAGATCGACTTATTAATGTCCTTCAAACCAAACCGCTCATAATTTATAACTCTGCAATAAATTTCGCAGCTGTACAAAAATAAACAAGTAGAACGTTTAATGTTCAAATGAGCATTGAAACAATGGCAAATTTTATTTTTGCTTCCACTTGAAATAAATATTTTCAGGTTGCCACTTTAATTAAGCAGTATTTTGGCTATTATCTAGATATATGTTGGATGTGGGGCACTGCAGCTACTCTAGACATTATAACGCTATATTCCAAGTGCAGCTAGAAATAGGAAAGTGTTTTTATTCACTGGGTTTTATTTGTTTGTGTCTATTTATGATGATAGCATCAGGATCGACGCAATTTTATTGCTGCAAAGCAGATTCTTGCAACTCTGGCCAAACACTTCAACTGACGTTTCATCGCCCATTCGCAACTGGTTCAATAGCTCTTGCCCTGACCATCTGTCTGCGGTGGCTATGAATGTGAACTAAAAGCAAAGTTGCACAGTGCATCACACTGCAAGTCTGCTCTTTCACCCATCAAACACCATCACGTGCATTTGGACATTTCTTTGCAACGGGCATAAGTGGTGATCAACAAGTTCAGGATGTCAAAACGATATTTCCGTAATTAATTACCAGCTTGCTGCACATACAATGCACTTAATTATTATTACTAAAATATAAGTATTATTGCATGCACAGCATAAATGCAAATCAATAATAAAACGCTGCTCATCCACAGCTTAATAAATCTTTTTCCGTCATAATTATAACAAGTGGACTCAATATTTTAGCCTTTATTAATGTTTTGTCACTTTTATATAGTTTTTTTTTTTAAATTGTTGATTTCCCAAATTGTAGGTTTCCAAACAAATTGTATATTCTGCAATTGCTTTTTTCAATTAGATACAGCTTCAAAATAAAAAATAAATAAATTTGCCAAAGAACTCGTTGTGACATTGTTTCTGAATTGTTATCCCATTATATTCTCTTCGAAGTAACAGAAACTGATAAACTTGCATTATGGTTATAAAGCACCAGTTGTGTTTTATCGCGTAAGTTAAAATGTTTGCGCAATACACCTGATATAATAAAGGCAAAATGTTGTTATCTAGTCAAAGAAAATGTGTAGCCATAAGCAAAAATCCACATTTATGTTGCCGCCAGCAAGACCAAATTTCCAAAATGGCTGGAAATCAAGCGTTATCAGCAAAAAAATTCAATTAAAAAGAATAGCACCGTGCACGAGGGAATTTTACACATGCACAATTTCAAGTATAATATGTATCACATTTGCCAAATACGACAATTACAAACATGAACTACCATAAGACAAATTACAGGATCCCTTAGGTGAGGCTCTCCAAATGCCATATAAACGAATACGGCAATACAGCATGCATGCAAATACATATTTTCATTATACTGTCGAGTGAGTGAGTATACACATGCCGAACAACAATTGTTTAGTATCTCAAGTGATGAAGACCAGCTCATTTTATCATGCACAAACGCACATTGCAAAATATTCGTTCTATAAAAATTCAGGTTTATTATTAATCAATGACACGACAAACCCCCAAACAGTAATTAGCACAACTGGACTTACTCGCATATGGGATACCAGAGAAGGAAAAATGCATAATTTCTGCCCAAATACATACATTGATTAGTCGACCTGAAGCTGCTTTCTGACATGCATATGCTAGCTGAAATCGACTACCTCTCGCTGTGGACCAATAGATCCATACATAATTCACCCTTAGTGAGGGCGGAGCTCGTTTTCCGTCAGTGGTCTGACTACTGTATATGTATATACAGGGCACATCTCAATTCCATTGGTGCGTCATAAAACAGACACCCTGTATTTTAGGAAATGTTCCCAGATATACATGGAAAATTTATCAGTTTGTGCTTTAACACATTTCGAACAAGCAGCAATTAAAAAATCTTATTTGGAAATCTGTCTTTGCGTTTTAATACCTTTCCACTAAGTTGTTTTACAAATAGAACAAGTTCAATAGTTTGACTAATTCTTTCAAGAACAATGTTATTACAAATGGTGGCTTCATGCACTGTTGCTGTATGACAGTATAAATATTTATCTATTTACTTTTAAGTCTCAAAGCATTTCTTGCGAGCAGAAGGGAATCTATAAAATCTCTTATAGATACAAAATCTTCTATGCATATTGCAATAAATACATTTATTTTCAATTATAAGAATATTGAAGTTGTCAGTAAAACAGATATTTGCGTTTTATTGTGCAGATTATATCAAAATACCTTTGAAAAACGAAATCTCTGAGCATGGTTTAAAATAATCTTGGGTATTACTTCCATCCTTTTTTTTATGTCTTGCTATAAAATGTCTTCGACGAATTACAAATGCCATTTCGATGAAACGAGCCAGAACAAAACAAAAGGATTTTTTTCTCACAATCCCGCTTTATAGTCAATAAAAATGAAATACGAAATACTCTCACATTTGGGAGAGATCGTTAGATTCTTTATAGGTAGAATGGAAAATTCCAAGATTTACATTTGCATGTCATCATTTGTGAAGTTTAAAGAGCCAAATTGGGGACAAAAATTTGCCTACATAAAAACGAAGGAACTCGGTGAAATTGTATCCAGTGTGCTTTTTATATTTAGAGAAAAACATGGGCAAAAGTCTTTGCAAAATGCATTTCAGAAAACATTTTTGGCGTATTGCATGAAAGTTTAATTTTCCAGCAAAATATGGATCTCGATTGAAAAGTGGAATTCGGCTTCAAAACAGCACGAGACCGAGTTCAACAGTTGAATATGTCATCTTACAGACTTCAGATATGAAGAGATTCCTTTGGCCATTATTGAAAAATACCGATAGATAAGGGTAAACCTTAATTCCAACCATAAAATGATTTCCCAAAAATGTGTGCAACATGAGCAAACAGAACTCAATTGAAATGAATAGTCAATTTGGAAATCGTTGCAATTTACGAAATCATGCTCAGCCAAGTGCGAAACCATAACATTTGGCAGCGAAAAACCAACTCATATACACGATCGGTATTTCCGAATCAACTTCGTCAACAAGATCATAAAAATGAGGGCTTCTACAAAAATTTACTTCCAGAATTGGAAAGAAAGCTTTCTACGCTATACACCACAGCATTATTAAATGGGCCAGTTTTTACAAAAAAATAAATTCCATACAACTTTGAAATATACGCGTACATGCGGTTTTTCTCTTTTTGTGTAATTGGGATCAATTAGTTCACAGACAGTCAAAATTAAGCTCCATTCTTACACATTTCTTACAAATAAATATATAGCAACAATAGCGCTTTTGTACATGATTTCTTTGGTTACAATGGATGTATAATGCATTGTAAAGTATGTATAGAGCAACACGATTTCTGGATGTTGAATTGCCGTCCCATGTGGGGATCGGTACCGTACAAATGTATAGCAGATATACGTTTATGGGGCGTCAACTCGATGGTCACGAGCACAGCCATAATGGGCAATATCGGAAATCGTATATTACGCCCAAGTGATTGAACACGGATCGGAGAAACTGCTTATTCTACTGTAAAAATTTCCCCAACTAGCAATAACTATCGATTTGCATAAATTTAGAAATGCTGCCATGCAAGAGCATGGCTGATTACCATTTATAGTCTATTTCAGTTCAACCAGGCATTATTAAATCAGGACCTTTACAGAGCGCATCAAGAATGTCAAATTGCATGGGCTCATTAACAGGAATGGGATTTGTCCACCTGCAAATGAAGCATTTTTCCCCACCAAACTGGTCTGACATAAGATTTTTCATATTCCCAAATTTTGCAGGAAAAATATTTGTCATATGCTTTTAATTGTACACACTCAAAATTGGGAATGTAGACTACAAATTGCGCATATGTTGGAATAGTTGATTTGAAGTTTTCCATAACATATTCAATTTCATTTTGCAAAGCATTAAAATACCCAACCGTTAGTAATTAAAGTAACGTGATATCACTTGAGCATGAACAACAGGATTAGTAGCTCCGACAAGAGGGCTTAATATTTTTCATGTGTGCCGTAATTAGCGTGTAAACATAATTAACGACGTCATGCAAATATTAAGACTCGCCCCCATACAAGCTGCTAATGAACTTTTTAATACCCCAAAATAAGTCTATACAAATCCTCTCGTTGACATTGCTCTTCAGGCGATTAAACACAGGCACTTGCATTAATCCCATGTAAATATTTCTAATTATACCAAATGTTCCACTAGCATTTATTTCCTAGAATTATATCTATGTAATGTAACAGTGAGGACGGACTTACACATAAAGCATGAAACAATTTCAGCGTATTTTAAAAAGTCTTGCATTATGTAACTACTGGATATTGTTCATATAAATACCAGAATCCAGTTAAGCATTTTTGCATCAGCACAATGCAGGTGTTATAATTTGCTTTTGTAAATAAGCGATTACAATAAGTACGTATCGTTAATGCTATGTCGAAATTGTCTCTGCTCTAGTTATTGACCAAAAAATATTAGTCGCCCAGAAAACAAACATTGCTAGTCATATAATGAGATCACAACAAAGACAATCGCCGCGCTGTATTTGGCAAATATGAAACAAATGAGAGGGGGGATCATGCTTTATGTGCATAGTATACATATAGTGCTTCATTTTTGGGTTCATTGTTGTGTATTATAATGGCAACTCGCAATTTCAAGTTGATATATTCACATTTACGCTACATTTTAAAATGTTGGACTTAAAGGCATTGTAACATAAGTACGAGGATCGAGTATGTGGCACGATTTCTCATGGACAAGTGAACTCAGTTTTAGTATCTATATATTAAATTAACTCTGCGGGAAATCATTCAAGATAAACGATACCTCCATTGTAAAATACAAATTATTTCACGCGAAACTACAAAATGTTTTCTTTCAATTTATCCGAATTACGTACGTACTATGTCGACTATCATTCATAACATTACCTGTCTTTTGCATATACTATGTAATTTTGAAATAAAATGGGCATTAATGATAACAACGTTTGAATTTGATCTGTGTATATAATTTATTATAAAAAATATTAAAATATTTCTTGTAAGCTATATAGTTTGACGGGTCACAATCAAATTGTTGATGCGACATTTTCTCATACACCATGCCATTGTGAAGGCTGGTTTTATGATGTCACCGTCAAAATTCTCCTGCTTTATTGTGTTCCATTTCGTCGTTCAGCGGCAGCTTTAAATTGTGACATTTCCCACGTGCTGGGTTTGCTAAACATGGCAACCAAACAATAATAAGGCTTTTGCAGCACGTTATACTTTGCTCCGCCCACAGCAATTCCGTTGCTAGGCAACCTTGACCAGCAGCCATTTTGAACTACACTTTTCAACAACAAAAGACTGCTTTATAATAGGCAACTTCAAAGTTAGAAAGATTTCCTAATTTAGAAACGTTTGGTAATTTAGGAAATCTTCTTACAAATGTAGAGTTTGTTTAGGGAAATTGTTAACATTTATTAATTATTTCTGAAAATGTAAAAAAAATGTGGAAATTATACCATAGGAAATCTTGGAAAAAGAAAGAAATTATAAAAATATCTGGCATTATTTATAAATTATTTTTTGAACTGATGAAAAATTTATAAATTATTTAGGAATGTCAGACAATGTTTAATAATAGGAATTCAAAATTTATATTTAAAAAAAATCTGAAAAAAATTCAAATAAGAAACCTATTTAAAATTAGTAAATATTAAGCAAAACATGGCAATATACCTGAAAATGTATAGCCTACTGCAGATCACATAATCATGGAAAAATAAGATGCATTACCAAAAAAGGGTAAATTAGTAATATTGAAGTGCATGTAGAGAATTAGCTTAAAATCTCATTTAATGTAAAACAAAGAGCTGCGCGTTAGGTTCTATATGCTAACTAACAATGTCTGATAAGCGCGTAGTCATCGGAAAACCAATCAACCAACTCCACTGATCAAATTAGCAATCATTTCTTCTTAACAGAATCCATTTAGCGATTTACCCAAGTGAATAAATACACAATATTGCAGTCGCATTATGGCAGCTTACATCTTGCGCAGCACTGATCACAAACCCATAGAAGCAAATGAACAGATGATTTGATGGTATTAATTAGCGGACCGATCTCGTATTGCAAGCTAGAGTTTTCACTCGTCCAACACCAAGCTTTACCTTTGACATTTGAACGCAATCTTAACAGAAGCTGCACACCATCAATTTATCGCTCCAACGAAACGAAACCATCTTCTAAATTTAGATCCTTTAACGATCACCTATTATAAGCAGTACTCCTTAAAGTAAACATGACGTTTGATGCAAATTTCCTAGATAAATCCTCTATATTCTAAATTGTAATTACCGCTTTAAAAAACTTGGAAGCAAAATTATTTTCCCACATAAAACGTGCAATCACATTTTTGAAATATTTAGCAAGAAGGAAAAAAATTAATGTACAGTCTGGAAGTCTAGGTACAGTTAATATTTTGAAGCTTGTTCATGTATAGAATGCTGCATAGGAAACGTCAATTCCGAATTAATGTTTACGATTTTTAAAAACATAGGTACCTATTAAGAGTTATGACAATTAAATTAAAGCAATAATATCTACCTACGTGCAAACTGTTATATGACAATTCAATTTCCAATGCGGATAATTGCCAAATTGAATTATACTCATTAATTATTCAGTATAAACGGCGGGGATTACGTTATATGCGGGACACGCTATAAGCGGGTTATACCTCAACTTTAAATCCTTCGTAGAATTTCATTGTGCAGCATATGTGTTGGAATTCATCTATAATCAACGTGTTCACAGCGCCATCTAGCAACAATTAGCGATACTATGTTTTACAGCGCCCTCTGTGTCGTTTTCTCCTTACTTTGTTCCTTTCTGGATTTTCAATCCATCACATGTATCTTATGATGTTATATACGTTTGCGGCTGATTAAAGCCTGTTATCAACAACTCTACTCATCCTTACCAGTTATATTCCAACAATATGAAATGGGCAACGTTCGCAAAATGTATTGGGTAGCTATTCTAGCTGCAAGAACAAATATTTCAATCTACATGCTTCACGTCAAAAGGTTTAATGTATGACATTTTTAATTTACTACCATGTGGAATTTATTTCTTTTAATTTAGTATAATATTGTAAATACAGTGGAGCCTCGATTATCCGTCAGGCATGGAGCCATAACATGACACAAACAAAAAACGGATAATCGAGATGCCGTGAAAAAAGTAAACTTTTATAGAAATTAACGTAATAATGAAGTACAATACGATATGGTTTTAGAATCTGACAATTTTATAAATAAAACTGCTCACGAACAAGATTATCGACTATAAATACAGTAATTTACAAGTGAATAAAGACATCAGAACTGTGACGGATAACCGAGGTGACGGTCAATCGAGAGACGGATAATCGAGGTTCCACTGTACAGTGGTTCTTGGTAATCTGGGACACCCTCAGCAGCTTCCATGGCTTTATCGGTTTCCTTGCAAAGCTTGCAAAGATCATAGGTATAAAAAGGGCTTACAAAATCCATAATAGTGCAAGCTTCTTTTCTAGTTCTGCATTTTTCCTTCAGCTGAGTAATAGCAACACGGGCATATACTTTAAAAGGCCAGTAGTATTTCTTCATGTCCAGCAGATAATTAACCTAAGGTTGTTGGCAAACAATTCCCATAAAATTTCCCAACAAAAATTTCATATTTACCCAAGCACGAATGGATGCCGCCGTAAAACGCAATTTATTCTGACAATTTAAGTGCAAAATTCCCAGCGAAATCTACAAGGACAGACTTTTCATAATGCTCAATTCACCATATAATTTGCTGTATATTTATTTCCAGTAAATTACACATAATTTCTCTAACGTATTGTTGCATAAACGAGATAACAGCGCAGGAAAAAAGTAAAGAAGTTGTAGTACATGAAAGGCGCAATATTTTATAGGGTATGTATAAATGACCAGATTCAATGAATTCATAGAAAATGTTTCCAATGAGCCACTTGCATCATATTATATAACATAGCTCTGATGTCAAATTTCAATTGGTAGCCTAGCAACAGTACAAAATCTAAGATAGTGCATTGCCTAATATAGAAGTTTTTAAAATTATACAAGAATTCCCTGAAGGCCATGTCATAATCCGATGACAAACAGTTGCGGAAATGCCGAAAATAAGCTCAATACGAAGAGGCTGGTAAATTCAATGCATATACTGAAATAAAAGCAGTACGTCTACAAATTCGGAGCAAATGTTAGGAGTCAAATCAATTAACAATTAATATATATATACCACACGAAAATTGAATTACGCGTACACACCAGCTGTAAAATGCTCTAGGCAAAGAGCATTTTAATGTATACAAATTTAATGGATGTAATCTTTCTAAAGTGGATAATCATCTACATTTTTTTGTATATTATTAAAAAGAGAATTTAGTTCCAGTTTGCGAGTGAAAATCATAATAATTAATTCATATTGCCAAATCATGAACGTTTTTTCTTCATTCAATAATATTCAATTCCAGAAGACAATTAGACAATTACAAAGGTTTAAAATGAAATCATGTAAAGCTATTGCAATCGATTTTTCATTTTGTTGATTGCGGACAAAATCTCCAAATTATGCAATATTCATCAATGTTATTAAAGTGCAGTTGATGCATCGCCTCCCCCCCCCCACTTGCTGGAGGTATGAATGTGTCAAATTTCCCTTTGAGTTAATCACGTGGTTGAATCACTTATTTTGTTATAAATGTTTGGTTATGCCAGAATAACGAGCGTGTATCCCCTGACACAAAAAGCTTAAGGAAAAGCAATTTAACCTTCCAACTGCGTTTCGCACGTTCATGAAATTGGCACATTCATATACTTCTGGCATCAGTAAAATAGAAGTATAGAACTATTAAAATTATACTTTCTCAACATGTTATGAAGAAAATGTTTGTGACCCAGGAGTAATGACATATTGAATGTTAATTATGAAATGGCAGTATTAGCGCGAGACGCAAAGGCTAAATTTCAAAAATGGAGTTAGAATTTCTACTAAATTCACACCAGTACAGCCAGTGTCATAGTTATGAATATATTGTATATCCAAGTGGCAAATCAAGCTTGCGAAACGTATATGTAGGACAGAAATCGATCAGTAATTTTCTGTACTTACATTTTTATTTAAAATTTGCAGGCTCTCCAATCTTATTACATTATAAAAATTCATGCAAATGGGATCATCTTTTCGTAAATTTGAAAATGAATCAATTTCAAATCAAAACCCCAATTAACAAGCCAAATTATGCATTAGCATATTTAATGGACTACAATGGTAATTGTGGAAGATTACCTTGAATCCTCCTAATGTCCACAAAGCGTTGTGCCAATTCGCTTGACATGGTGGATAAGTTGATCAGGACAAATGCAATAATCCCAATGACCGGCGAGTACAACTATAACTGAAACACAACCAGATGCTGGATAAATTAAAAGAGCTGACGACATTAATTCTCAGCAGAACCAACAAAAGCCGCGACAGGATGAAGAATGAATAGTCCACTTCATACTGTGAGGAAATTCAGTTGTTGCCAATCCGGTCCACCCAATGCGGCAAAGGTTGATATGCAAATTTTATGTATAATAGGAGCTTTTGGAGGACAAAATAAAAATCACACTTCTTCCAGAAATAAACTTTAACTATTTAGACTTCAGTTACATAGTTCGTACTTTATATATAAAATATAGCGCAGAACGAACATTTATCTACAGTGTACATACAATAGCTTCATGATTCTATTACACACCCATAATCTACACCTGAGCCAATACAAATTTTGATTTCAAAATAAAACCAGATTCAATTATCCTATTTGTCTAAATTTATCACACGTTCATTGCCAATTAGCATATCGACAAAGTGTGATTACGTAGTTATAAATAAGCAACCAGTGAAATCTTATATGAATCACAATGGAAAACCGGAATAAAAATAAAAAAAACCATTTAAAGATGTGCTACACAGTCAAATCAGAAATACATCAGAAATTGCAAACAAAATTGGTAATAATAACAAATTAATTTTTGCTATTCATCAAAATGACAGCAGACATACTGGAAAATTTCAAATGAATCATAATTTCAACACAATTAGGCGAAATGTACCTAAAATCTGAAAAGAAGTCATAACAGAAGACTTTTGTTATGTAGTTGCATTTATTAATTTTCAATTATGAATGCAGAAAGAAAGCAAGAGTAGATCACTTCTAGGTACGGTCTGCTTGAACTGTAATAGAAGCTGCATGCGCCAGGAGAACGATGGCGGCTTGCCTCGTTTCGAGAAGCAGCCGTGCCTCGTGCAGCCAATCGCGCGCCACTTGCCGCGGAGCCCCTTTCAGCAAACTTAAAAAGCGAACCGTCTGCTCCAAGTTGTCACGCTGCATGTGCCAATGGGCACGATTAAGCACATCGAAAGTGTCGAGCTGCGCAACATCCAGCACGGCATCGTCGCGCGCTTCGGCTGCCGACAGCTTTGGCTCGAAGACCATGAGCAGCGACTGCAAGTAGGACATGGCATACCGTAGCAAGGAACCGCCTTGGTCACCAACAAGGGCCACACGTCGACATTGGCGAACAACTTGCACGAAACGGTCCTTCAGAGCATCTTCTGTCAATACGCCTAACTCTAGGGCTTCCGCTCGCACCGAGCCCAAGATAACCTTTGCAAAATTGTCTTCTCCTGGAAATAATAATTGCAAGAAAAACGTGTTACAAATGCAATGACTTAATTCATTTCCAATAAGTCTTACATTAATTAGTACACAATAAGAAATGATAAAATGGTTAAAATCTTTAGGCGCAAATTAGTATTAATATCCTATTTTAATTAGATCAGAAAAATTGGTTTTCAGTGTGAATAATAAAATAATAATGAGACTGCTGAATTCAGAGCATTTCCTTTGGGCTCCGAATTATGCGGTTTGCTCCATTTATTCAACAGGATCAATGCAAAGGTTAATAAATGAGTTAAGCCAATTCAGGGCAAATATAGAGCTAAATCCAAAGCTACACATCGATTCATGTTTGGCATTTTCTTGAAAAATTTAAATTTTACATGGTGATAAGTACTGCAAACTTGCGGTAGATGACATCCAAGCTTTGAGTACATAGCACTTTATTCATCGATTACCGAGGATACATATGAATAACCAAGGGATAACTCATTTGAAGCTACCGCCAAGTGCAGCATTACTTTCCCCATTAATTTCCAATGCATCCTCCATAAATTATGGCACCATTTATACCAGGTCGAAGCATGTTCCAAACTGAACATATAATATACATGCGCTGATTTCCAACATAATTCTGCAATTATTCCAAAATACAGAAATCAAATACAGGTTATGCCATGAATTCACAAAATTAGATAGGAAAGTTGTGAAAATACATGCAATATCAGATTTGATACAAAATTTGGGCACTGCTAATAGACATCAATGGTTGCAATTTCATTGCTGTATTGTTTGCACAATTCCTTCCGCTCATTATCACGAGAATAAGATTTTCATTCCAAGTGCGTGCATCGACAAGGTTTTATAAATTGTCAAACAACACTGAAGGTAAGTAAGTGAAAAATGAAAAAGAGAAAATCTTCCTTGCCTGCTGCAGTGCGAATTGCATGCACTTCAAGTTGGAGAGGTTTCCTTTTCTCTTCCCACGACTTTGCATCTGGACGACCCTGCTTAATGCCCTGCTCGAGTGCTACGCAAGCCAGCCAAAGTCGTTGCGCTCTGCGGTTCGCTTTCTCCAATTCGGCCCGTGCTGCAACAACAACAAATTAAAACAAAAATATAATATCTTGAACTTGTACATTAAATTCTCTACGAGCAGGTATTTTTTTGGCGTGACTTGTGCTCAGCAAGCAAAAATATGTTTCCGTTGGAGGTATTACTGATAAAGCCCAGCGGAGGGCGATCATTCGGAAACACATCTGCGAGTCAAAGATTTGCGAGGTGCACAGCTTACTTATGCTGCCAACATCTTCCAAACAGTTTCATTGATTTTCAACTTTACAATATTTTTTTCCGGACCTGCGAGCGAATAAAAAAGAAAACAAGAAAACTACCACTCTACTTTCACGAATGTGTTCCCTGTGTAATACCAGTATACTTATTGATATATGCTATCATAAAATGGATCATTGTAAAAGTTTACACACCTTGGTACATGAAGAATACCGATACAATATAGCAAACCTAAATTACAGCATTGTTTTGAAATGTGGAAAAAAATATTTCTTGGAAAAATACAGGGAATAGAGAAAATAAATCTCAGATTCTTTAAAATGAGACTCAAAGTTTCCATGATCAAAAACAGACTTTCTTATTAAATTCACCTTACTGGGATTGGGTAGTAATGGCATTTTTGTCAAATATTTACAAGACAATATGTAACAACACAATTAAATACTTTAACTTGTGATGCACAAAATGAATGTAATTCTCTTAAATTTTCCCTTACAACTTCAAAATAACATATGAATGCCTAATAAAGCACGGGATCAGTGGTGTAATTGCTCGAGCTTCTGCGCTGGTATCACTGAATACACAAATGTATATCAGTATAAAATGCATAAATTATTTCCACAACTGCTCCTCTCCCAAAATCTCACCAAGTGAAATCTCGACGTTACTAACAAGTACTGATGTTGTTTTTGAGCTTCACGTGTAAAGGAAGCAAGATAAACGATTCAGTACACCGACCACATTTGCATCGAAATAAACGAATTATTTTGTGGCCACGTTTGCAGTTTTGCATAAATCACGATCCTAAGTTTAAAAAAAAAACATACTGTTGATCGAGTTGCATGGGACTCTGCAAAAGGGGAAAGGGTTTCATCGATCGATTGGCAGCTAGGAGATGAAGAGGAAATTCGTCACACCCAATATACAATCTGCCGGAAAGTATTGGGCATTACCAGAGATAGGATAGCTTGTATGGCAACAATGTCCTCTTCTATAAGCATCACAATCGATGATCACAAGAGCATCGAGTGGAAATATTGTCCGATAGCTCACGTACTGTAAATAATGGCTGCTTCTGAACAACTTCAATTGCTATGTTGTCATTGTGCACACAAACATGACTAATGTGCCCATCTTGCATACAGCAGTACAGTACATAATGATACTGATAACCTTGTTGAATTTGCTTCCTTCCAGCCAACACTGACGTAACTAAAACCCCATAATGAGAAACTTCAAGAGCAGAACCTGGGTATTGAACAAGATGTTCCTGAATTTTGGTAACAGTTTAGTCTACGGTATTAATATTTGACAACTTCATACGAAATTCCACCTACATACGTAATAATTCTCTAATATAGGCCTAGCTACCAGTATCATAAATTTACGATACTTCAAAATTTGGTAATGCCAAGTACTTAGGTACATACAGTATGAGCTCACAAGAAACTTTGAAGGCACTCATTATAAATTACGAATTATCAACAATAACAGCTTTAAAAATTAAAAATAAGCTCGCATTGAGACATAAGCATGGGTAAAATATTGAAACATTTCACATTGTGAAGTAAGCTGTGAAATTCTTTCATTAGGCAACATCTACAATGACATGAATAAAGCAGAATATTAAATGTAGGCACATATTTTTTACCTGTTAAGCTGTCTTCGATTGCTTTGAGGCGACCCAAGGAACCAGCCAACTCGTTTTGAAAGGCAGTTCTTGCTTCGCCAACACTGTCCTCAACGACTCGCAAGTACTTTCGTGCCAATTCACTCTCCTGGGCCACAAGCACATCACGGACATGATCGGTGTGTGCAGCAGCTTGCCGTCTAAGTTGTTGCCTCAATTCATGCTCCAATTCATCGTTCAGATCGATCAACTACATGAAATGAAGACAGCGGGAGATAATCGTAATTACCATTTCGTTTCGTTTGACAATCTGCAAAACGGGGCATCTCTCTTTCATTTTGTTAGAAATATCATAAATAAAATAAACAAGCTATTTTCATAACTAAAATTCCACAACATTACATTTATGGATAAAGCAAATTGGCCAGTTTTTATATGCATTATAATTTCGACTAAAAAAATGAGGCAATAAAATAGGAGACAGAGTAATAAATATAGTATTTTTAATATTAGATGCAGATCAATCGATCCACGTGGAACATTATTCAATATTTTCCATTCCTCACCGTCAAACAGCTTGTCTAATTTCGGAAACAACTTGAACACCAATTCATTTTCGAGAAAAAGCAATTTTCCCGCTCGGATGGCAACATTTTGTCCCAATTCAATTATTAATCATGATTGATGAGACAGAATTCTATAATTACTTATTGTGTCAATCAAATTTTACATTCTAATAATGGAGAAATCAAATAATTTTTATACCCAACAGGCGCGTCTGTTTTTTATGTATTAAAAAATCAACAACAAAGCAATACATTTTTAGATATCAAATATCATTTCATAATCTCAAATCACAATCTCTTTAACATCATTGACAGTGGATGTCAGCAATTCCAACATAGCATAGCACTTCAAACCAGAAAACTTTTATATCACGTGTCAATCACAAGCGTAACAGAAAGATAGGTATCAATTTATTGCAAACAACCAGAAATGTTGTGAAAAAATAAAATGCTGGCAATTATATGAAAATATTATGGCATGACAAATATCTTGCAAAAGATGTACGAATTACTATTCGAAATGAGCAACACACTTTACAGTACTTTTAACCAATAATTCTGCATTTCATTTTCTTGAAATTTTAATATACAAAATGAATGAGATATTTTAGCTTCACATATATTAGTGCTATTATTTTATGACTGAACTGAAAAAAATAAAGTTAGTCTTCATACCTTCTTCTGGTAAAGAATCTCCAGTTCACGGTGTTGTTTTGCCAATTCAATTGTTGTGCGGTTCAGTGCAATTTTACTCAAGTCGTTGAATTGGCTTTCAAGTGCATGTTGAACGTGCTTTCGTTCATCATCCTAGAGATGCAATAAATTACATGACAATTATGAGAGAAAAATCAATGCACACTCCATTTTGCAGCAAAAATTATCCGTGCTTAATATTATAACACTTAATTTAAACTGATTTTTTGTATTACATTATCTTTATCGTACCTGTTGCTGTTGCAACTGTTGTTCGAGCTGATCCACTCGACGTTGAGCGAAGGCAATCAGAAAATTGGATTCTTCATTACTCAGATTCTCTTTGAATTAAAACATAATCATTTAGAATGCATTATATTTTGGCTATTTTATCATTTTATATTACTAGATACAAACCCTTTGCACTGAGTTTCGTATCGGAAAGTATTGTTTGCAGCTGCAGATTGAACTTTTCCCGGCCTTTCTCGACAAGCTCTTTATATTCGTTGATCGCATTGGTATCAGATTGTGCTTTCGCCACCTTATATCAAAATCAAAATCAGACAATAAACATCAAATAAGATATTTAGGCAACTGAAAATACTTAGTACCTCTGTTTCCGCAACTTGAAGATTATAAACAGCATTATTAACAGCCTCTTCGGCAGCTATCAGGGCTCTATTAGCGGACGTCAACTTGGACCGTCTGCCATCGGCAACAACTTGTTGAAGGTTTTGTACTGCCGTCCTAAAAACAAAATCACAATATAACAGTGGACATTTTTAAAAGGCAATAAAGATATTTCTCAATCACCTAGCTTGAAGTGCAACAGCTTCCGCCTCTGCAACGGAAGAGTTTCTTTTTTCAACTGCGGAGTAAAATTCTTTCAAAACGGTTTCTCGTGTTGCATCCTGTAAAGTGCAAAATTATAAATTGATTGTGGTACATTTTCAATAATAAAATAATACTTAGCCAGTTTTCAATTGCCTGTGTTGGTTCCAAGACTTTCAAAACAGATTTGGTGTGTTCGCTGATCGCGGTCACTGCCTGTTGATACGCTGATAAACTGGCAGTTAAAGTCGACTGCAACCGACTAACCGATTCCCGCAGTTTCGATTCTAGAGCTGAATAAAAAATAGTACGATTATTTCAAAAACCATTTATCAATTACCACAAAATACTGATTCATTATTCCCGGCTACAGCAAAAGGCAAATTCTACTTGTGTCTTTCACACTTAAATTCCACAAGTTCATAAAAAAACATTAAAGTTATGATTTTAAGCATATCACAAATTATTGTCTACTGTCCAGGATTATTCTGTCAAAATTGTTCCACATTGGCGCAAGAAAACATTAATTATTTATTACAGGTTATTTGTTAATAGGGAATCGTTCGCAAGAGGTTCTACTGCAACAGGTCATCACAATAACCAACATGGCATTATTTTAATAACCCGCAATGTAAAAGCGACACGAGGAGAAATTGCAAGCATTGTGAAACTTTTTTTTAATATGAAGTACAATTAATGTAACTAACTACCTGTATTTTCAGTATTTGCATCATGCACGTTATTAGCAGTCTGATGCTTTAATGTTGTACTATCTGGCTTGCGTACAACAACTGCTGAAATCCAGGCGTAATAGTAAAAACACAACAAGTTCGGTTTAAAAATGGATTGTAATTAATTTTTACGAAAATCATAAACACACAAAAATTACAGATACTACATTTACCAGGATCGGGATCTGCAGCAGACACTTCAATTCCTTTTTCCAAAACAGGTTTCACAACTGGAACCGCAACCGCAGGCGAGGCTTCAGTTGGAGGAGGAATTGCGGTTGGAGGAGGAATTGCGCCAGTTGATTTGTCAGTTTCCTTCACGAAATAAACCAAACTCTTATATTATTACAGTATTGTATTGCCATGTCAGCCATTATGCAATCGAAATGTAATTTTATTTCGCCTTTTTCGCAGTTTCCCTGTCAATTTTCTTCTGTAAAATACTCGAATGTCCCGTCTTGTCTTTGATTTGAGTCTGCGTTGTTACTGAAGGTCTAAAATAGTAATTCAAATTATCAATAATAATCGATTAATAATTGATTTCAACTGGTTTCAAATGTAAATGATGGAAGGAGTACTTTGGGGTTATTTGGGAATCTTTCTTGCCGATAATGAAGTCAAGCGGTTCTCTCAGTAATGGTAAATTATCTTCTAACTTTGACCGAAACTTGGGGTCAAATTTTGCATAGCCAACTGTTCCACCAACAATAATTAAAGTACCACCAATGGCTCCCAAAATTATTTTTCCACCTCCTGATCTGAAAATGATTCAAACAATGCGATATGTCATAATGTAAATACACGTACCATGCACATGCACCTTATTTATGAAATTCATAAATTCATACTTAGCAGCACCATCTTGTGTTGAATATTGTTGAATTTGTTTCGCATTTCGCGGTCGCAATATTTTCCTTCCATCGGCTATTTGCCTTGTTACCTGAAGTAACAAATAGGGGGATTGATATTATTGCTGTAGCATAAGCCGGTAAAAGTGAAATTGGCATCAATTTGTATACGCAACTATACTATATATTTATAAGCTGCCATCATATATCACTAGTTCAAAGTAACAAAAACTGCAACTTACGCAGGAAATGCCATTTTTACGTCTGAAAGCGTTTGAAAATGTCCACATTTCTTCGAAATTATGCGTTCCAAAATCTCCCAGTCCCCACCCAGATGAATTTTCGGCATGCGGAGGTTGAAGGTCAGGGGAATAATGGCGGCGCTATGTTGCCAATTTTGTAAATTTGCCCCTGAAAACCGCTGTTGCATATTCAAAATACAGTACTAAGTTCAAAGCCATATTAAAATAGAGACGTTATTAAGAAACAACAAAAACAATTTCTAGATAAAAAAAACACGATTTCGAAAGTTTTAAGACCCGACTAAATTCATGACGTCGACGTCAGTTTGCATTGTTGTGCGATTAACAACAACCGCTACCGCTCCTGAAATCGCCACGAATACGCGTGGTCCTCAAGAGTCAAGATGGCTGCATCCAAGGAAAATAACATGAACAGCTTGTTGTCCGAAATTGGCAAATATGGACAGACAGGGGACTGGGATCGAGCCTTAAAGGTGGCCAACAAAAGTAAGAACGTCAAAATTGCATTTTAAATTTTTCCCCACATTATTTGCATATTATTTTGCTATTTCTGTTTTTTGTAGTTTCTCAATTGGACCAAACAGACGTTAGAGGAATCCAAACTAAAGTGGTTTGCCTCATTCATTTAGGCAAATTTCACGATGCTTCGACTTTAATAGCAAATAATTCCTCTGCTATCAAGTATGCACAAATGAAAAATCCAGTTTTGTTATTTTCTGTTTATAATAATTCCCTATTTTGACAATTAAATTATTTTTGTGTATAGACAATGTGCTTTTGAATATGCCTATTGCTTATATCGCGAGAATAAAACTCAAACAGCATATGAAGTGTTACAAGGTGTACAAAATCAAACGTTGAGAATGAAGGAACTTTTGGCACAAGTGGTTGGTTGAAAAAGAAAATATTGCAAAATTATTTCAATATAGTATTGATATTGTAGTATATTTTTGCAGTTATTCAGATTGGAAAAATACGATGAATGTTACAATGTTTACAAGGATGTCATTAAAAATTCGGTGGTGAGGAAATGATTAAAATTCGAATTTGTAATGATTTAAGAAAAGAAAACCTATACAATTTGAATTAAACACTTTTTGCAGGACGAATATGAAGAAGAAAGACGAACCAATTTGACAGCTGTGATTGCGAATATGTACGCAGTCAAAAGTAAATTGGTAATTATTGTTGCCATGACTTCATTTGAATGCGGCTAAATTTATAACCTACAAAATTGTTTAAATGGTAATCAATTTAATCAAATCTATACATTCTCATTTGCAGACTAAAGATGTGCCACAACTTGAGGAAACAACGTACGAGATCGTGTACAATTCTGCATGCGCGCTACTGGCTCAAGGGCGTTATTCAGAAGCCCGTGAAAAACTTAAAAAAGCTGAAGGTAGCACTTAATGCTGGACTATATATTGCCATTTTCCACATTACTAAATAAAACCGTATTTCAGAAATGTGCCGGAAATTTTTGGAAGAGGATGAAGTTCCTGAAGAGGAGATTGAAGATGAGATTGCAATCATAAAGTGAGAAATAATGCTTACAAATTGCCGCATTAGTAACATGTTAAAAATATTTTGCTTTGTGACCAGAATACAAAATGCTTATGTTCTGCAAATGCTGAAGAAACATGATGAAGCAGGAAGAATTTATGCAAATGTTTTGAAGAACAAGTAAAAGTTCACTTATTTTAAATTACATGTTAAAAGATTCATGAATCATTAAGGAATATTTATCATTTTAGGCCCTCTGACAATGGACTTGTTGCTGTTGCATCCAATAATATAGTTTCCATCAACAAAGTTTGCATCTCTTTGTATCCATTTCGTATACATTATTACCGCATTTGTTAATTGTAATTTATATGTTATTAGGATCAGAATTTGTTCGACTCAAAGAAGAAAATTAAATCTGCTTCTGCAGGTGGTCTTGAAAATAAACTTACCAATCAGCAACGCCTATGCATCGCGGTCAACCAATGTCTTATCTCCATGCACACCAGCCAGGTTTGTAACTGAAAAACAGCAGTAAATTGCAACAAACAATACAATATTACAAAAACCGGTTTTATTTTCGAAGGGAGAAAAATGCCGCCAACAAATCGCAATGCTGAAAAGTAAATTTCCTGACAATTTGGATTTGGTTTTAATTGAAGCTGCCAATTTATGTAAAGAAAGTAAAGTGAATGAAGCTGTGGAACTGTTGAGGGTAATTATAAATGCATCCTCATTGTTAATTATTTATATTTCTTTTGCCTCGCAGTAATATTTTTTTTACTTTGTTCCCACAATTTTGTCTGAGGGGTGACAAGGTAATTTTATTGCCGATTACATATTGAAATCAATGTTGTATTTTCAGCAATACTCCTCAGCTCACACCAATGAAGCTACTGATATTTCTTTCTGCATAGCTCAGATTTTGCTAACACATGGTAATTGGAGAAAAAGTGTTAATTGTGCCGCATACCAAAATGTAAATATTGCCGGACATTTCAGGAAACGTGATCGAAGCGTGCAACGAGTTACGGTCAATGGAGGACTTTTGGTACAAACCAGGAGTTGTAAGTGTTATTTTTCTTTTATCTTTATGGGATGTTAAGAAAAAGTTGTTTATTCAAAAAGTACTTTAATTAAACGATCTAGGTGTCTGCCTTAGTCACATTATACCTTAGTAAAGATGATAAAGCGTCCGCATCGAAGGTTCTCGATGAAGCGGTTGAATGGTACAAAACTCACGATGTAAGTTTCCAAGCACTGCAATAACAGTCAGCTTTTAAAATGTGGTACCATTTACTAATCCATGCGTTATTTCAGCCGCGAAGTCCAAACCTCTCCATGTTATGGCGCCAAACGGCCAACGTACATCTTTGTTCCGGCCAAGCTCAAGAAGCTGCCAAAAGTCTTGAAGAACTCCGAAAGTCAGTTCACGTAATCACTGCTTTGCTTTATAGCATCATCATTTTTCTAAACTGAAAAACATTAATTCCAGGTTGAATCCAGGAGACATGAAGACGCTTGCGCAACTTGTCACAGCATATTCGGAATTTGATCCTGCAAAAGCTAAAAAGTACTTCTATATTGCTCAGATTTTAAGTGCATATAAAGTTTGTAATGTGCTCATCTTGAAAACATTTCATGACAGTGTTAGCATCGACCTTCCTGCAATTGATAACCTTGTTGGAGATATTGATGTTGATCTATTAGAAAATAATACTTGGACATTGGGAGCAAAACAACTGAAAAAGGCCAAAGCAGATTTGTCACCCAGCCTCAAAGGGTTTCCCAATTTCTTTATAAGTCAAAGATTGTTTTGCTTAATTCATCTAAAATTCCGTTATTATTTTGTAAAGATCCAAAAATGTTGACGATCTCATTGAAAAGAAGAAAAAGAAGAAGAAGAAGAAGAGTGATTACTTTTTTATAAAAATACTTAAAAATCGTTTGGTTTCCACAAGTCATCACAAAATTTGGTTCTACCGTTTTGGGATTTTCAGACTGCTCTTAATATTTAGCATTGCCATTTGCATAAACCAAACTGCTTTTTAAGCGGTGCTTTTGTTTATTTGACAGTGAAGAATTGTATTAAAAGACTTGAATATATGTAATAGCTAAGAAACCAAAGCATTGCGTTGGTGAACCCGATCCTGAAAGATGGCTGCCAAAGCGTGAACGTACGGGTTTCAAGAAACGCAAAGATAGAAGAGATCGAGGTGCTGGAGCTGGAGCTGGTCAAGCAAGTAGTGGCATTGGTAAGATTTTCAGAGAAAGTAAACCTAAATTATTATACGTATTTATTATATTTTGGTAAACTTTTTCTTATTAGGTCGTGGAACTCAGGGTTCAACGGGAGCGAGTGCTGACATGTAAGTTTATCATGTTTAAATTGTTTTTTACTGTAAATTATTTAAGAGATCTCTGCAGAAAGACGGAAACGGCATTGAAAATGGCAAACAAATTATAGCTCATGGCCTTCTGCTCTCTCAATGCCATTTTTACTCGAGATTTGTTTACTGTGAACAAACATTACAGTTACTGCCAAATTCCCAAAGGTTTAGATTTACAAATTTATGTTATAATCGGCCATACAATAGTTTAAAAACAATTCGAATAATTAATACAGTAGCTTTACATTGACCGTATTTTAATGAAATAATAGGCAAACTTTTCACAATCATTATGTCAACTATAGCCACACCTTTTAATTTTTACAAAACAAAGTTGACATAGCTTAGTTCATTCACTCTTAACACAGGGTGTAATCTGATGGAAAGCAAATGATCACATGACTACCAGTGCGTGGATTTAATTTTTTGTTTGTGTAAATTGTTATGTTTTGTAGAGATGCAACCATTGTAGCTACATCTCCAAAGGCAACAATCCCATCCCCAAGCTTACCACCGGGTCCACGACAACAAAAGCCGCAGCAAGCGCTGAAGAAGAAGAAAAAGAAGACAGGAGGGAAATCTTAATAAAACCACATTAAGAAATCATATAGATTTTCAATTGTTTGATATCATGGTTGCAGGAAAAGCTAAATCGATTGTGCTACTTTAGGCAAGTTACACGGGTATAATGTCCAATTACTGTCAACTGATCTTTTGTTTCGTGAAAATGTTTGAAATAGTGTTGAAGCGACTGCTATTTTTCCAACAAACATTTCTGTACAAAATACTGTACTAATAATAAAAGTGATCATTGAAAATGATAACAGTCTGGATTTTTCAATGTGTAGATTGTGTTTGTAGAGTACACAATGTGAAAGTTACCCACAGTGATAGTATTTTCCCTTGAAGTTCAAGTAGTTTGCACTTAAAATGGGTCACGTGATGTTTTGTTAACCAAGTTTGAGAAGAATGGTCATAAACGGATGTACATTCTTCATGATCTAAGCACAGAAAGATCGCACAAAGCTATTCTCTTAATCTTAATATAATACTATGCCATAAATCTTGCCCTTTCAATTAGCCATGCAGATTAAATAGCAATTTTAAATTTGCTGTAACGTAACAATGATTCAGACAGGATGATGTGAATATGTTTAGCCCGAATAAATAAACGAGCATGTGGTATCTGTTTATGCAACATATCTATATTTATACTGTTATTTACTGTGTGCTGCATTAAAACAAACTTACAAGATAGTTTGCAGTGACAGCCAGGTGCAAACTATGTATTTACGACTACAGTAATATATTCAATTTGAAAAGTTCATTAATTGTATAATATTCTTTATTAAAGTTATTGAAACATTTTTAACTTCCAAGAGCCAATGAATCAGTTTTAGCTGGAACCAGATATCAGTGTCTTGCGATTCCAGATCTGAGAAGATGGAAAGATGTGGGGAGTATGAATTATGAATGTCATATTTTATGCAGGTTCTACTTAAAAACTTAAGCGTTTGGGGACATGGGTTTTTATGAACTTTATGTCTTATTTTCATGCAGGGAATATACCCTGTCAGTTTGTCCCTGTAATTCTGCAACACCCTGTATAACTGGTGTCTGCTCTTAGGGTTGTTTAACAAAAGTAACTGTAAATATACAAGTGTATATGCAGTATATATGTATATGCAATGGCCAATTTCCTCCCTTTTTGGACATTTTCCCCGTTGCCAACTAATTAAACAATTTGTACGTCACACAAGAATGACTGCATGAAAATACTGATCTAATGACTTCATCCTGCCATGACGTCAATACCTGTACCAAGCCACGGGTGTGCATTTTTATCTTTTCTGTTCGGAATGGTATAGATTGTCGCTAGGGAACTGATGTGGGCCACAAACGTGTGACTGTACTTTAGGTTCATGATATCCACACACTCCATGTGTTTGGCCTGGCCAATCCGGAGGATCATCAGCTTCCTACTAAAAAAACTAACGAATATAATATAAAAAGCAAGTAACCACGCCTTCTTAAATATCCGTATAACGAAGGCTTGGCACTTTTATCTATATGCTTTATAGTAGGATATACTGTTCTTGCATCAAACATATTACACTGTCCAAATTCACTCCTCCAGACGTATCTTCTTCGCACTTGACGGTGAGTACTGTGGTTATACCGATACCAGTACATTGAATTGGATAGCTAGATTATGGGGATTGTTACATGTTCATTGTTGCAAAAAGTATATGCTAAATAGAAAATTACATACATTATTTGCTTCATAAACATATATAAGTGCTGATTTAGCAAAATAAAGCCATATAATATGTACGAGCACAATGCAACCCCACATTTGAATATTTATGATAATCAAACTACATTATTGACTTTCTAAGATATATTGAAATAATTATTGTAGCCAATTTCTACCAATGTTTAATATTTTCATTGTTATCCGCAAAGAATAGATGAACATATGCAACTGTTGCATGTTTTAAAATAAAACAATATATAGTTTATACTTTAAACATAAGGAAGTGTTCAATTAGTTTCCAAAAACTAATTCAAATGCCACTGATGGCTTACATTTCGATAAGGGAGCTTCCATAAAT
>WWPM01024736.1:0-26149 GCA_023279145.1 Glomeris maerens | reverse complement strand
TTTCTTAATGGCAGGAGGTTCCAACCGACCTGGCATAGCCCCAACTCAATCCCCAACAACGATAAATTTTGGGAATGAGGATGTGGGTCCCCCTCTACCATCTAGTGATACAACTCCATTAAGAGAAATGGCAATGTCCTCTTTTGAAGGCAGTACCCTGTTAACCCATAGAGGTATGAATCATATCCCCATTCCACCCCCTGTAATTACAGAGGACAATGTGACTGACGCTGTTGACGAGAACCACTTAGACCCACGGATTAATGAATCAGCAATGAATACGTTGATAGGAAGCATACCTGTACCTGTTCAAGTCTCCCCCAATCAATCGCAGGTAGTTTGATCCCCTGATAGATCTACTAATGATGATGAGAGCTTAATTTCCGAGGGTGTTGATGACCCTTTAGAAGTTATGGAGGCAATAGGGCCAGTCTCCGACCCTCAAGGCTCTCCCCAGTTGATGTTCTCAGAGGGCGACACAGCACTAGAGCAATTCCTTCCTGCTTTGAGTGAGATATTCACTCATGATTGTTCTATCACGTATTGGGAATCGTTTCAATCAGTACTTTTAGAAATAACGGACAAGGTTAGCCACTTGGTGAAACTTGCACCCGTCCGGCCCTGGGTAATAAACAGAGCTCCGGTAGATATTTCCAACAAAAAACTAATGCAGTGTATTTATCGCACTAATCGTCGAAAAGCCATGCGCCTAATTCTTGAAGATGACTCCCCACGGTGTACGATCCCTAAAAATGATATGTCTGATTACTTCACTACTCAATATGCTGAACGGCTAGCTGATGTTAACAATTTTCCACCTTACTTACAAAGCGTGGGCAGCCGCGGACGCCTTAGGAATTGGATTAAGCAGAATATTTAATATTTGCTTGAAATACTGTAAAATACCCGACTGCTGGAAGCATTCTTCTTCTGTACTCTTATTTAAGAAAGGTGATCGAGGACTGATGTCAAACTGGCGCCCAATTTCCCTAGGGAGGACGATATTTAAACTTTACTCAGGATGTCTTGTAGATCAAAAGTCCGTTTGGATCGCACGGAATGATGTTCTAAGCTTTTGCCAGAAAGGTTTTTTACCATTTGATGGCGTCTTTGAGCATAACTATATCCTACAACATAGAATGAGACTTGCTCGCGATCTTAGACAAAATTTGTGTATAGCCTGGCTGGACTTGACTAATGCCTTTGGGTCTGTTCCCCACAATGCAATTATTGCCGCACTCAAAGCAGCAGGAGCAGGTCCCGGGTTCACGAGTATTATCGCCGATATTTATGATGGGGCAACTATCTCGTTTATGTCCTCTGAAGGTTTGACAGACCCTATTCCGATAAATGCCGGAGTTAGACAGGGGTGTCTACTTAGTGGGCTATTGTTTAACTTAGCGATAGACCCTATGCTACGTGGTATGCAGAAGGATGATAGCACTCATGAATGTTTAGGCTATTGTGATGAGCTAACAATACTCGCTAGCTCTGAGTGAGTTACAGGTGAAGTTGGATATAATCCAGATACTTGCTGAGCGATTAGGCTTAGTTTTCAACCCGTCTAAATGCGTCACCTTACATATTGTTAGTTATCCAGCCAAAACACGACCTACCCATTTTACGATCGGTAACAGTCTGATTCCCTTTCTGAGAGAAAATGATTTCACCCATTTCTTAGAGAAACCTGTCGGTTTTAGAATTCTTTCCGATACAGCCGACATGAGAACTCGCATTGAAATGGCGATGAAAATTACCCACTCCAGTTTGGCACCCTGGCAAATTATTGATGGGTTGAAAACTTTCTTTTTCTCCAGCCTAACATTCGCCATGAGAACGAATCAATTTAAGAAATCCGAATGGGAAGTGCTGGATACCGCAATGCGCCCCCATTTAAAAAATTATTATATCTTCCAGTAAGAGCGACTAATGCCTTCTTGTACGGGAGTAGAAAGGCTGGCGCATGTGCGATACCCATCACTGCCAAAGACAGCGATCTTTTGCAATTTGAATTTGTTGCGGTTTTAAAAACTTTAATTATTAGAAAAAGTTTACAACAGCTTTGGGTAGGGCAAATTGCCCCACGTAACATCCAATTTCTTTCTTTAAAAATGAATTTAAAACTTAAATACAGTTTAAAAGTGAGGTCAGGTAATGCGTTTATCATTCATAATGTAACCAATGTATTACAGGCGCAAATAAATTTTACAAACAATGTACACGCTTAAAAAATTTCCATTTTCTTGAAAAAAGCCATTGCTTTTCTCCTACAACATCTAATTTGTCCTTATTGAAGTCATTTTTAGTTATTTCCTTGATATTATTTTCTCAGAAAGCATCATCTCGTTCAGTCATGGACAGTGGTTCTCCAGACTGTGCCTTTTAAGATGGCCAAATTTATTAATTTTCAACGTGGAGTGAATAAACTTATTTTTGAACGCTATATGTACTCCATGCACTGGAGCAACAGATATAAAGTGAATTGGAGATGTGAACATTTTCGAAAGCCGCGTTCGTGCCGTGGACGAGCTATATCCCAAGGTTATCAAGTGCTTATGTCTCAGCCACACAACCATGGACGCTCTTAGACTTCAGCAGAGACGGCGACTCTTAGAAGCTCGATAAAGGAAGCTGCAAGAAATTCCACACACACACCAAGAACCGTGGTCAACGAGTGTCTAGCTGGAGTGTCTGATGCTACAATTGCGGTAATGACTAAAACCAATATTTTGAGTTTTTTTATTTTAATAACTTCCAAAAAAACTGAAAAATTTCTTATTTTTTTTCTATCCAACAATTTTAAAGGCAGATTCGGAATCAGTTGGAATTTTGGAGCTATCTAAACCCATTGCGGTGATATAAAAAGGTGGGCTATGCCAAATTCTACGTAAGCCAAAAATTGAAATGATTGCATTTTTACAAACCTTACTAAACATTCTAATTTTGAGCGAAAAATAAACAGAATCGGCCAACCGGAAGTCGATCAAAAAATACAAATACGAGGGAATCAGTTATTATAATCGAATGTACGTGTCAGTGGATGCATACATACAGGGTGTTCCTTTTATGATGCAACAATGGACAACGAGATTTGCCCAGTTTGAATTTTCCTAAGATGGCACCACTGCATTTCTATTCATGAATTACGTCACCGCATAAATGCCGAATGTCGCCGAATTACACCTGACCCTTGTAAGGATTCTGGATATATGTATATTTATACCATGCGTGGGAAACAGGGCTCAACTTGGGTGGCCGTTCACATTCTTGCAAGATCTGGGGGGTCACTGTAGTTAATAAATTAAAGGGACCTGTCAATGTAGTGTTGACAGGCCATGTTGTGCTACTTTACACATGGCCACAACACTGCCACAAGGTGCCATAAAGTATGGCACCTTGTCACCATGGGTGTTGACAGCAAAGAAGCAGGACCAAGGGGGCGTGTCACCACCCTCAGGGGAAAAGGTTATAAAATGGAAGGGAGATAGATATCGGGAGCCTTTTTGTGGTCAGTTTTGTGGTCAGACAGAAAAGACAGAGTAAACTGCGACGGATTAAAGTACTTCGTTACATAAAAGTGGTGGTCGTCTTTTTCCTTCGGGCTTTGGCTCTCAACTTCCGTGCACAGGGACCGCGAAACCCTTATGAGTGAACCTTACACCCTCTTACAAATGTCTGAGCAGATTTTGCAGATCGGTTGTACCACTGTTTGACGAAAAAAGGCGGTCACTTTGAACACGAACTAGTATAACATTGGGATTCATTTAGGCTAGAGAAATTTATTTCCATGTTGTTTCATCTCAAGAAAACAGTGTTCATCACTTCCACTCACGAGATGAAGGCCATTCGCATGCCATTATTATGTGGGCAATAAAATCCAATATTATCCCCCCCCCCTATTTCTAACGATAATTTGTTCAATTGCGCGTGAGGGTCATGTTGGGAAAACTGCAAACTGGGCAAATCTCGTTGTCCATTTTTGCGTTATAAAAGAAACACCCTGTATGTATCCTTATTGACCTACGGAATATATGTCATTGAAAGTGGTTTGTTCTGGATTATTTCAGTTGCAATTATGGTTTCCTTAAAATTTAAATTGAGCACTGTTATGAGGAAGGATATGGGGGAGTAATTAGTGACATATAGAGAATAGAGGGGTCAAAATCTTGGCATTACATAATTTACAGACAAGCATTAAGTAAACGCGCAGCAGAAAGTTAACAGATATACTGTATATCCCTTAACATACCAAGGTCATGTCGTCAACGTTGCTTACCAAGCTGGGGTCTTCTGAGGACCCCATTTTTTTTGCTATTCCTCGTCTCTCGTGTTACAAGATTAATAAAAAAAAATGTTTTGGGTGTTTTAAAATATATTCTAGCTATGCAAGCATTGTGAGCATATTTTTTTTATTAATCCGTGGTTATTTTTTCATAAAATGTTACACTTTAGCATTTGTAAATCTGAATAAATTAATATTTTTCAACGTTAAAGTATTTATTCATTTTCCCCTATTGAACTTAATTGTGCCCTGCACTCCAATACAGCCCGGGTAAAATTATACAAAGTGGTAACAAAGCCTTGCCTCCAATAGTGCCTGGGGCAAAAATTGTACACTGCATTCAAATGAGTGACTTAGGCTAACTTAACCGATATCGATGCACCGATATATCGGTACAAAATCTGCTGGCTTAGATAGCGATAACCTTGCCCTCTTTCCCTAACAAAGAATTTTAAAGCTGCCACAGGTCTGCAAAATGCTGTGAATGTTTCACTTGCAGCTTTATTGCATGCACGTTGCAGGTCTGCAATAAAGCTGCCAGTGAAACATTCACAGCTTTATTGCAGGCATGTGACAGCCAACAATTTTTCCTAGGGTTACATTACTGGTATTATTTTTTTGCACAAAATTGTAAGTTTTCATTGACTCGCCCTGCCTCTATTTGTGCCCTCTACACTAATTAAGCCCGGGTCTCAAGACTGTCTGAATGAATAGAGCCCCGGGGCTCTAAAAGTTTTACGGTATATGAAACCAAACTCAAAATTAACAAAATAAAATGGTACATATTCAATTGTTGCTACTGCTACAATCCTTAGCACATGTTACAATTGTGCTTGTTTTCCTGTGTGTCTCACAGACAAAACGCTTGCATTCACAGCAAACTGTATTGATTTTCCTATCTTTACTTCTGGGACAATATGAGCATCTTCCCCTCTTCAGGGCCTGCTTGAGACATAGTATACCAAGTGGGGTCTTACTGGGACCACAAATGTGTTTTCATTTTTTATAGCGTTTTTTGATAGAAAAAATTATAACCATAAATATATGATAATATTCTTTAAATAATTCTGGACACATACAAAAATCAAGGTTATATAGCTTTGCAGAGTTACTGCAGAATCACCAAAAATCATACTATGGGGTCCTACGAGGAACCCCCTTGGTACGTTAAGGGATATATACCCTTCACAAGTAAAATTTGGGCATCATAATATCCAGCTTTCAAGATGCTGGAATCCTGTCCATAAGGCTCCCAATAGGCCTTGTATTTAGCCCACCAGTCGATGGATTCAAATTCAAAATTTTAAATTTTAGCAGTTTCCACAATGCACTTGCAGTTGTCGTCCAGGTACTTGATGTAGGTAGGCGTACATAATTTCAAACTTCTGAAATGGAAATTTCAACAGTTTTACAGCATGTGTATCAGTGGCGGTTTTGACACAAGATCTTGTCCATTGTATTGTTAATTTGATAATTGAACACATATGGCACCCTCATACAGAGGGAATTTTTAAAAGACCCCTAATGATGCCTTGGGGCTTCTGAAAACTCCCTCTGCGGAAAGGGGAAGGGGGAAGGGTGACCGTGCAGTCAATTAGATCATAGGACCAATTACCAATTTACAAGGCCAATTATATACCAATGTAATGGCCCCCTGGGGACCGTCCATAAATGACGTCACACACTTCAGGGGGAAGAGGGTTCAAACATTTGTGACGATGCGTGACGACGGGGGTGGGGGGGGGGTTTCAGAAATATTACATCACGTAACCAAGAACGAATAAGCAAAATTTCCCACAACCTGGAAAGAGATCAAAGGTTACACACTGCATGTAGGGCTGCAGACTGGCCGAATTCCACCAGCAATAATATTGAATGTCATTTCACAAACAAAGGCCTCTGGTACTAAATATCCTACTACCTACACCACCGATCCGAGGGTTGAAGTGAACAAGTGACTGGTCTACTCTATTGACAGGCAATTGCACTATTTTAATGAATATATTTATATACATAAATACCAGAAATTTATGTATGTAATCATGTGTGTGAACTTTTGGATTAAAAATTGAAGGTAACGCACCTTATGCGTACTATATTCCTGCAATATGTTTATTTCAGTTTTTCAATGAATTCTCATCATTTGAAATGACCGATAAACCACCAAACAAAAAAAGAAAAGCATATCTCTATACAAACATCGCACCTGTGCCAAATGTGACCGCATGGCAGTGGCTATCAAGGGTGGAAAACCAGACTGCACAATTGGTATATACAGGGTGCATAGGAAAGTACCTTTAACCTGGAATAACTTGTAAACTAAGAGAGCTACAGATATGCAAATTAGGTAACAACATAGTAAAGCGACTATTCCCAACCTAATGCACACGACAGCAGCGCCCCTAGTGGCAAAATTTGGAAGTTAGCCATTGCAAATAGAAAACTAAGAGATAAAGCAACATTTCCAATTAACAAGTTGTAGAGGATCAATCAATTTGTACAAAACGACATTTGGCGCCCACATGAAAAATTTTTGGAACTGTGAGAATGGCGAGCTTCCCTGACTTCCAATATTGCGAAGTGGTGCTTATTTATGGCGAAACCCAACGAAATGCGACACATGCTGCACAGGAGTATGCCGTTCGTTTTCCAGGTGGGCCAAATCCAACTGCAGTTACCATCACAAATGTTGTGCGACGGCTCAGGGAGACAGGAAGCACTAGAAGTCGACGTCGTTCCGGCAGACCAGCGAGTGCAGGTTTGTGTGTACCGCCAGAGAGTATTTCGGCATACGCACTAGCCCATCCACACAGCAGTACAAGGGAGATCAGCATGGCTTGTGGCTTAACACGTGCCCGAGTATGACAAATACTGCATGATCAACATGCGCATCCCTATCGTGTAACTCTGCAGCAAGCTCTGGTTCCACGGGATAATGAGCGTCGATTTGATTGGTGCAACTGGGCAGTGATTAATGTTGGAGGCAACTCAGATTTTTTGTCCAACATTGTTTGGACGGATGGGGCACAGTTTCAACGCACCGGGGTACTAAACCGACACAATGCCCACTACTGGGCGCTACAAAATCCCTTGTGGGGACTACCCACCAGACATCAAGTGCGCTGGTCAATTAACGTGTGGTGCGGTGTCTGGAAGGATCGCATACTAGGACCTGTGCTCTACGAAGGCACATTAAACGGACAGAGGTACCTCCAACTATTACAGGATGTCATAACAGACGTTGTGGATGATATTCCCGTCTGCATTACGGGACTTGTGGTTCCAACATGACGGTGCCCCTGCACACCAGCCAGCTGGAGTGCGAAACTTTCTCAAAGATTATTTTGGACAACTTTCTAATTGGAAATGTTGCTCTGTCTCTTTCAGTTTTCTATTTGCAATGGCAAACTTCCAAATTTAGCCACTAGGGGCGCTACTGCCGTGTGCATTAGGTCGGGCATAGTCGCTTTACTACAGGGTGTTCCAAAAAGACATATACACTCTTTGGGATGTTATAACTCATCAACGAAGTGAGATGGAAAAGTAAGTTTTGTTGTGTATGGTCTAGATGGCGCTAGAAACGCGTAGCAGAGCTGTTCACACGCTTAGATAACAAAATGGCGACGAAATATTCATTCGAAGAATGTAAGTGAATACTGAAGTGTGTGGAGCCCTCTTTCCTTTAGTGCCCTTATTTCTCTTAGGGATTTATTGCTGTTGCATCAGCCAAACTTATTGCTGAGCATTGCATCAGCCACTTGGGGCCTATATAAGCTGGGGCCACACTCCTCTTTCCTGAGTTGGCATGGAGTTGGCATGCAGTTGGCATGGAGTTGGCACCCAATTCTGTTCTTGAGCCGTTGCTCCTCTAAGTTTATATTTTAGTTTAATTAAAATATATTGGTTGTGTACTACTACAAACTTATTCAACTCCCACAAGTGTTATTGGAAAGTGGAGAATGTTGCTGAGGTTCAAAGTCGTTGGACGGTTGAATTTGGTACACCACCACCAATAAGGATAACAATAACACAACTCCGAAGCAAGTCTGAAGACGAAGGAAAGTGAAAGATTGGAAGAAAGGTCGGTGTGGGAGGAAGAGAAGCTCCACTGATTCTGCAAGTGTTGATGCAGTCATGACGGCTTTTGCACGATCTCCAAAGAAGTCAGTTAGGCAATGCTCTTGTGAAATTTGTATCGCCAAATCCAGTGTTCATTGAATTTTGCGAATTCAAAAATTAAAGCCTTACATACCACAACTTGTCCACGCACTAACTGAAGACGACCCAGATAGACGACTGCAATTTTGTGAGTGGTTCCTGCAAAAGTGTGATGAAAGGGAGAATTTTCAAGACTTAATTATGTGGTCAAATGAAACAACATTTAAATTTAATAGCACAAATTAATTGCCATAATTGTGTGTACTGGACTAACGAGAACCCAAACATCATTGAAGAAAAGGCTGTCAATCTTCCAGGGATAACGATATGGTGTGGTCTGTCCTCCAGAGGATTACTAGGGCCATACATTTTTGAATGTACAGTCACGGGTCAGACTTACCTGCAGTTGTTGGAACTCATGATTCCACATCTCAATGATCTCTTCGAGAATGGAAATGAGGTTTACTTCCAACAAGACGGTGCTCCACCTCGCATTCATATCGACAGAGAACTTTCCTCGATCAAACATTCAATCACAGGTGGATAGGACGAAGAGGAAGTGCAACGGAGTTCCCACCCCGATCTCCCGATTTAACACCTCTCGACTTTTTCCTTTGGGGAACTTTAAAGAACACTCTGTATGCCACAAAACCACAAATACTAATGGAATTACAAATTCAGAATGAACGTGCCATCAATGACATTCCATTGGCAAAAATGCAATGAGTATGTTGTTCCGTTCGACGTCGGTGTGAGGAGTGTATTGTAGCAAAATGTAGACATTTTGAACACGTACGGGTTTGAGGAAATTCACAATATAAAATAAAACAGACCTCGTATTTCTATCTCATTTTGTTGCCGAGTTATAACGCCCCAAAGAGTGTATGTCTTTTTGGGAAACCCTGTAGATGTCTCAAAAAAGGGGAGCAGCTGACAAATTTTGGTATTGATGATTTCACGTTGTGCCTAATACGCACATTGGAAAGTGATTTAGCTGTGCTACGGATCCCGAGCAGTGAATTCATTAGCCTCAGGCACCGTTTCTATGATCCCATCTTAAAGTACTTGACAACAAACAGAGCTCTGAATAAAGATGCTCTCTACATTGTGGTTGGCACCGACATCCAAAGAGGCGAACACTGGATGGCAGATGTAATACATTTCCGAGCTCAAGAGGTGTACCTCATCGATTCTTCAAATTACCCTGAAAAAGCAGATGAAATCATGAGGGAATTGGCCAAGCTTGTGGTTTTATCTAACCATGTTGCAAACCAACCCGTCGATATTTCAAAATGGAAATGTGTATACAGTCTTGATTGCCCAAAACAAACAGAGGTCAATGACTGTGGGGTGTTTGCCGCTGGGTACTACTTGCTGCGTGTTTTGACTGGGGAAAAATGATTGTGAATGACAGCATAATTGTCAGAACATGGATGTTCCACGTGCTCAAACTGAACAGGTTTGAGTTGGGAGAAGTGGCAAACGAAACATGTATTTCATTTCAAGATGGAGGATCTGCAGCAAATGCTATTTCATTGGCTAAGATAGAAAAAGTGAAAACGGTATATGGATACACATAGGACACCATCAAAGGAATGATGGCAGGGATCGAGGAGAATTGGTCTGTGTGCCGATATGAAATGGAATGTGTGGATCACCACATGGGCACACAAGTGTTCTGCGTTGCATGCAGGAAATGGTATCACTTGACATGTGCGCGTATTCCAGAATCCAACACATTGTACTACGTGTGTTCAATATGTGAATGCTAAGGGGACGACATGTATACCAGCCTAAACCATTATTGCTCAACACGAAATGCACTAGGGTTGATTAGCCAGGGAGGTCTCCCTAAATATTACCAAGAATACGGAAGTAACAATCTCCATTGGTTTGCGACTGAGATGCCTTCCACATGCGCAAGGGTTGATGGACCAAGGAGGTCTCCCCAAACACAAAACACATGCAGTAGCAGCAGAAGTATTGATACGGGTTGATTGACAACAAAAATGTCTCCCCGAGTGCACCAACAAGACAGTCAAACTTGGAGAATTCCAAAAGTTAATTGTCACAATTGAATTGTGGGCAACAATAAATGTTGAAATTAATGCTGTTGTTTTGCAGATGTGGAAAGTTTATCCGCTGCCACCCAGACTACAAGAAAATGCCAATTGAGCCCAACAAATGCTGACAGAAAATGAACAGAAACAGTTTTGTCATCCGAAGCCAGCCCATCAGCACAATTAACAATTATTACGATCACTTTTGTTGCAATTTTAGCAATTAAAAATTTATTTAACAGTTAAATCTAGTTTTATATTGATAAAAGAGTACTAAGAAATGTTTCTGACCAAAAATAATAGGCATAATGTAGAAGAGGAAAAGTCCGATAGCGACGCGTGGTCGTCCGCTCACAACCAAGAGTTCGCAGTTCGCGCGTGGCGGTGTTTCCGATACGAAGAGAAGTGCCAAACGAAGAAATCGCACACGTTGGATGTTGATAACACGTAGCTATCTCACACAGTAAGACATTACTTGCTTTATTTCCTTTTTGTAGTCAATCGACCAGCGATTATTACAGTTTGTGTTAACTCATCGTAACATGTGGAAATTATCTCCATTCGCTAGAACACGCACGCCGGCTAGCACGACAACGCGTACATACGAAGAAGCTGGTCATTTTGGGCAGCATGACGGCATAGGAACAAACGCTTGTTACACAGTGAAAGACATCGACAAAGTAACGTACGGTAAATATATAGCTTATAACCGCATGACATAATACGCAATAAGTGGGCGTTGACAATAAACGAGATATGACGAAAGTGGTTTAGAAGGTTCTAGAAGAGATCACCTTCTTTGACCCTTGACCATTTAGGGAGAGGTTAAGCACAATTAATGAAAGGGAATTACAGCACCCCCCCTTGGTCACTCATGCCAAAAGATTTTAAATGGGTGACCAACTTCACGCTATCCACCTGTTTAGTTAGGCCGTCGGCGATGTTTTGCCCGCTGGGGACGTACACTAGTTCAACACGGCCTGACTCAGTTGCCTCCTGCACGAAAAATTTTCGGAGATCTAAATGCTTGGTCCGTTCGGACGCAGCATTTCCTTGGGCTAATTTAATGGCTCCCTGATTGTCGATGTGTACTTTAGTAGGTTTAATACACCACTTTTCAAGTTTAAGCTCGCTCAATAGGTTTCGCAGCCACAGACACTCGCGCAAAGCTTCGCCTAGCGCTACCAGCTCGGCTTTGACGGTGCTTAAAGCGACTACGCTTTGCTTTCGAGTCGACCACGTTGTTACGCCATTCGCCATAATGGTCACGTACCCACTAAAGGACCTACGATCGGTCTCGTCGGAACCCCGATCAGCATCCACAAACATTTCTGCTGGTTGGTCGCTTTTACTGTATGTGAGGCTGTAGGCGCTGGTTTTCCTTAAATAGCGTAAAGTGTGTTTAGCCGCAATCATGCGCTGATTACCCGGAGCGGAGCAAAACTGACTTAAATGTGTTACGCAAAAGCTGAAGTCGGGTCTAGTCCCTACCACGAGATAAAGAAGGCTACCAACGAGCATTCGATAACGCGCTGCCTGGTAGTCATTTAATTCTTCGCCTTGTTTAGTTTTAGTAAGTTTAGCGTGTGGGATAAGTTGGGTCGAAGCTTCCCTACAATTATCCATACAGAATTCTTTCATGATATTCAAAGCATAAGCTTCTTGATCTAGCGTAATATGGTCTTTTGTTCGGCGAATTCTTATCGATTGGACATAGGGTAAAGTGACCAATTGCGGGCCACTGACCTATTCTGGGCCACTGACCTATTCTGGGCCACTTCAAAATTTCCTTGCTCATACATTAAAATCCAGTACTAGGATCGCTTTAATGGAGGGGATCGAAAATTAAGTGGTTTCTACCTCTTTTTGTCACATTTTGGCAATACATTTACCAATAGTAGACATATAGTGGTGCTAATAAAAGTTCACCGTTTTTCCCGCTCGATTTTCCCGAAATCTGTAGGCTGGTAAGTTATATTGTCTTGCTTATTTCAAGTTAAGAACATTGTCTAAAGCTGGATTAGTATTTTTTTTAAGATTTCCATTGTTTTAAATTATATAAAATGCATTTAAATGAAGGAAAACACTTTTCATTTGTCAACAATGTGCCCAATATTGAATCTCTACAACTGGCCCTAATGTGGGCATAGCTAGGACCTATTCTGGGTCAATAGATTTACCCTTTTTTGGCATAGTTTCAGAATAGGTACAGCTATGATACAACGCAGAGGTAAGCTAGGCTAAGTTTGGAAAATTTAAATTGCTAAGCCTTGGTATTAGTAGCTAGTCTATCTGTATAAAAAACTGTTCTCTGAAGGATTCGAAATGCATAAGAAAAATAGGCCACTTGATTAGGCTGGACAAGTGCAATGGTGTTTTTATTAACTATTTGAGCCTAGCAATTTAAGATTAATCTATGCTTAGTAAAAAAGAGCATGAATCTGTTGGTTACGTAATTCTTCATATTTGGATTCGCCAATAAGCATGGACAAAGGCAAAGAAAGTGGCTTTGTTTTCAAGGTGGTCCACAATTGGTCTAAGCATGCCCAGATTTGGTCAAATTTCCATTTTCCGAAAACCTATTAATTTTGAAAATTGTAATGCAGGAAATGCGGAATTGAAATATGAATTTCTTACATGAATAAGTGTTCTTCGTGTTTAATATTAATTGGTGCATATACAAACACTATAAGAGGGACTTTATCAACTTTGAATTTATTTGTGGCCCACAATTGGTCACTTTACCCTACGACACTTGACCGAGATCCTTGCATTTGAATGCTTCTAACATAGTCCTTTTGAATTCTGTTACTACATCTCGTTTGCCATAAATTAGTAAATCGTCGACGTATATGGTTATAATAATTCCTTGAGTCGGGTTGTGGTATACACACGGATCCGCCTTGCTATTTTCGAGTCCGATACCGATGAGGAAGTTGTTCAAATGCGAGTACCATCCTCGGCCGGACTGATGTAAACCGTATATGCATTTGTTGAGTTTACACACATATCGGTGTGAATCCAACTCTTCTTTTGTAGGTGTATATATCCCGTGTGCTTTCGCTATGCCCAGCCCGTATTCACAAAAGCCTTCCGGAATGTGCAAATAGGTTTCTTCGTCGAGGTTTGCTATTAGGTAAGCTGAGGTGACGTCTATATGATGCACCTGCCAGTCGTTTTCCACTGCTAAAGCCATCAAAATGCGCGTCGTATAGCTTCTCCCCAGAAACTGTTTGGCAGACCGCTTTGCAATAATATACAACGAGCAGCCTCCGCGAGAGTTCTGTTTCTTCTCTCTGCAACGCCATTCTGCTGTGGTGTGTAGGCTGTTGTTAACTGACGTCGAATACCCTTTTGCCTGAGATAACATTCAAATTGGTTTGAGAGGTATTCGCCTCCCCTGTCGGTCCTTAAGCATTGTATGCGTCGATTATGGTGGTTTTGAACCAGTTTTCTGTAATCCTTGAATCGTTCAAACGCTTCGCTTTTGTGTTTAATTAGGAAGCTCATACCGAAGCGACTGTAGTCGTCTATGAACGTGATGACATATCGTTGTCCCTGTAGGGTGACTTCTACGGCGTCCATGATGTCAGAATGAACTATTTCAAGGGGATTACTGGCGCGTATCGCTTTAGCTTTAGGAAAAGGCTTTGCAGGAAGATTTAACATGTTCCTGACGGTTCGCTTATTGAGATGCGCTAAACGTGCATGCCATTTATCGGTATCACTTTTGTAATGGCAGATATGTTGAGAGAGGTATTGCTTCGCTTCCGATGACGTCATATCTCATTTATTGTCAACGCCCACTTATTGCGTATTATGTCACGCGGTTATAGGCTATATATTTACCGTACGTTACTTTGTCGATGTCGTTCACTGTGTAACAAGCGTTTGTTCCTATACTGTCATGCTGCCCAAAATGACCAGCTTCTTCGTATGTACGCGTTGTCGTGCTAGCCGGCGTGCGTGTTCTAGCGAATGGAGATAATTTCCACATGTTACGATGAGTTAAGACAAACTGTAATAATCGCTGGTCGATTGACTACAAAAAGGAAATAAAGCAAGTAATGTCTTACTGTGTGAGATAGCTACGTGTTATCAACATCCAACGTGTGCGATTTCTTCGTTTGGCACTTCTCTTCTTATCGGAAACACCGCCACGCGCGAACTGCGAACTCTTGGTTGTGAGCGGACGACCACGCGCAGCTATCGGACTTTTCCTCTTCTACAGGGTTATGGGCCCAGAAGGTCTCCCGATGCGAAGATTCCGACACCTATAACGATAACAACGAGCGTAATCAGCTATAAAAAGGGGCGCTTACCACAACGCCATACCGGCAAAACCGATCGGGCGAGGCGACAACCAGAACGAGTGCGAGCGGCCATATTGGGCAGGGAGCGGTTTCGATTCAGCAGTAGCGGTAGCGGCGGCGGTACAGCAGTGTGACGCGATACCCAACAGTGAACGTCCGAAGCGGTAGAAATCGTTCTGCGGGCAGAACTCAAACAGCAGGATACGACCTCAGCGCATCCAGATTGCGGTTACGACGCCATAAAGTAACTATTTATTTTCTTCTTCCACCTATCGTGCGAGACCGAACGGCGATTACGAGAAGGCAGCGGCCACTTTTAGCTGAGCTTACATGGACAATAGGACGCCCATCGCACGAAAATTTAGCGACCACGCAGCCGGTATCTATGAAGATTTGTGCAGTAAGATAAATATAGCGAGTGTGTAAATCTCTTTTTTCCTTCTTGCGTAAAATCGTCTTCGTTGGTCGATCCACAGTCGGATTTTTCTCTTTCTTGTGTTCTCCGTTTACCGCGTACAAATTTAGTAATCGGAACACGGCGAGTACGTTAATCTTCCCGTTTAAGGGTAAAGTGGGCACGAAATCCCTTCTTCTGATCTTTGACCAGCGGGATATTATTGCCGAGGTTAGTAGAGCGAAATTCCTTTTTTCTCTCCCTCTTTTCGGGTTATTTTCCCTCATATTGTCTTCAAAATTTTCTCTCTCTACCGCGCCCTGAGACCTGTTTTTTTCTTGTGGGGTCAGCGATCGTAGTGTACGGCGGGGACGTTGCACTGGTAAAAAACACTTCATCCTGTTTCACTTTTGACTCCGCATGCGGGATTATTCTTTTCTGGCGGGATTATTCGCTTAACAGACGGGGCGAGAGTCAGTGGTACCCTGCGTCGTGGTGACACGTTTTTTTTTGTTTCTTTTGTGGTGCTCTATCACGGGTTTCGTACCAGCAGCAGCAGCGCGATCGCAGGTTACAGGTAAGAGGCGCAGCGGTGTAACCGAGTTAGCGCACTGGACTTATATCGACCACGATCCCATAAGTTTAAGCATGGAGAATTACCCATCGTTCCCGCGATTAAGCAGGGCCAATTATCAATATTGGAGCATTCGCATGAAGGGCATATTAACCAGTAAAGGTTGCTGGACAATTGTGCAACAAGGTCTGGACGAACCGGTCACTCAAATTAAGCGAGAGAAAAATGAGCAAGCATTAGGGATAATCCTGACTTCGGTAGACGATACTTGTATAGGAGAAATCGGGGACATATCCATAGCGAAGGAAATGTGGGAGAAATTAAAATCCATTCACGGGACTTGTGATGAGTGGAATGGCATGTTGGCCTTAACGCAATACGCCACAATGCGAAAGAAACCCGACGAATCTATGATTCAGTATTGGATGCGAAAAGACGACCTTCTACACAAAATCAAGAGCGCAGCGATAACCATAAGTGATAGACAAGCCGCTATACACTTGCTGATGGGGCTACCGAGTGAATATGAACATCTTAAGCGCACTGTCACTCTAAAGGGCACTGATTTCGACATTAATCGGTTTAAAATGCTCTTATTGGAAGAGGAAGCGAAATTAACTAGCTAAGCACTGTTCAACGACGCTACGGAAGCAGTAGCCGCCATGTCTGTGAAGCAGCAAAAACCCGATCGCCAAAATGAATCGGAACCCGTACCGCATCAAGCTAGATTCGTTCGCAAGTGGCGAGATCACCCGAGACGCGAACATACAAGACCTCAAGTAGCGCGAAGACGAGATGACTCTAGCGAAGAGAGACACCCGTCACAGCGATACGAATCAAGGAAACAAAACTTTCCCGATAATGGCACGGGACGCAACACTAATTTTGTCAGGTGCTATCGCTGCCAAAAATTGGGACATATCGGGAAAAATTGCCCACAATATGGTGATCAAGGGCGCAGTGGCGAGGCACGCATGGTGCTAAAAGACGAAGCTGAATCATCGACTCAAAGCGAAAGGAGCGCAACTGTGTGGAGTGCCGTAAACGTATGCAACGCGATATCCAAACAAGCCATCGATCTAACAACCGCGTGGATAATAGACAGCGGGGCAACGGACCATATGTCCGCCCAAAGGTCCAAGTTCGATGAATTCGAAGAAAAACCGACTTGATTCAGACTCGCAGACGGGCGTACTATATCTTCATCTGGCACCGGCACCATAAGACTCGTACTGTCACCAGAATGTGGTGGACAGAGTATCAGCCTCACAAATGTACTTTACGTCCCTGAGCTCAGCGGAAACTTATTATCAGTGCGTCAAATTACTAAGCGGAACAACAGCAATTGTGGACATTATTTTAAACGAAGTCATGCCTGTGCCAGATGAAGCAAAATGGAACGCTGTGGCCTCTGAGTTTTGGGAAAAGTGGCAGTTCCCTAACTGTCTTGGTGCCTTAGATGGGAAGCATGTTATAATTCAAGCTCCGAAGTTATCGGGAAGCCTGTACTGGAATTACAAACACACCTACTCCATTGTACTTCTTGCCTTAGTTGACCCATGCTACAACTTCATTCTAGTAGATGTGGGAGCTTACGGAAAAAACTCGGATGGAGGAATTCTTTTAAACTCCAACTTCGGGAGAGCTCTGGAGCACGGCCAGCTCAATGTTCCCAGGAGTAGAACACTACCTGGAACCAATGTTGAACTGCCAATGGTCATTTTAGGTGATGAAGGCTTTCCCCTAAAAAAGTATATGATGAGACCTTATCCAGGAAAAGGTTTGACAGATGACAAGAGGATATTTAACTATCGTCTAAGCCGAGCAAGAAGGATGTCTGAAAATGCTTTTGGAATTTTAGCACAAAAGTTTCGCATATTTTTTCGACGGTTACAAGGAAAACCTGAAAACATAACAACTGTAATACTAGCTGCTTGCACCCTCCACAATTTCATAAGACAAAATGAAAGAAGTAACATGGCAGCATTGGAAAACAATGACGGTTTTGAAAGCACTACAATTGCTGGCAGGGCTAGCAGTTTTCAAGATCTACCCCGTTTACGAGGAGGGTCAACGGCAGAAGTGTTTGCTGTGCGTGATAAACTCAAGGTTTTCTTCAATTCTTCTGTTGGAAGTGTAGAGTGGCAAGAAAGGGCTGCACTGAGAATATAATGCACCCAAGATTTGCTGTTAACTTACCTTTGCACTTGGAATTTATACACAAAACAACACATATTACAATTTGTTACAATATTTTGTCTGTCAAACCAAATGATTACAATAAAAAATGTAACATACCTGGTACTTTCAGTGTCTCTGAAATTGTTTTCCACACCCTTTCCTTGTATTCAGCATGACGGTATTTGGCATCACTCTGATCATACAGCACAGGAAATTTTCGCACTTCTTCAATAAGTTTTTCGCTTTCCATGTTAACGTTATTACATTTCATAATTATACATATTTCAATAATCATTGTCCACGTTATTTCAAATGTATGTATGATATTTTAAGAACACTGATATAAACAATTCAATAATGGCTTATGTACAGTTCAATTCCCGTTGCCAAATTCCGTACTTGCCGTCTGTCCATGTGCTGTTGTATTTAAATAAAACGAAACCGCACCGTCGCCGTGAAAAAGTAAACACAGCTAGTTTGTCACAGTGCGGGCTCGGCGCGGCATGCAAGCACGGCGACGGTGCTGACGCGGTGCGGCAGGATGTGTCCCTACACGTTAAAATGCTATGTTTTTCATTCTCGACGCAGCACGCCCAACACTCGGCCGTGTGTTGCCGCGGGCTCCGTGCGGTTATGTGTGTCCCGACCTTAAATCGTCTTACATTGTAAACAATGGGCCCGGTTACAATAATTTGCCTGCGTTTTAATTTGAAAAATTAAGTACAACAGAAAAGTAGTATAAAGTCAAGTATGAAATTGTAAATTTACTAAAACTAAAACTATGTATGCAGACGGGGAAATCCTTTACTCATAAGCGTAAAGGCACATAGATGCCTTTCATTTTTTTGCCAACTTCCCCAATTTAGCATTCAAAAAGAACTGTTTCTTATGCAACTGTGGTGAGCTCAATAATTTAGACCCTTCTTTCATAGATAAAGTCTTTGAGAAGATCACGCGCCGATAGAAAAACCAAGGTATGTCCAGACTAACCCCTTTGAGACCAACACCGAAAGGCATACACATCTCCCTCTCCTTTAATCCTCTCATGTCCTCTTGCTCCCGCATCTTCCAGAGGTTTGGAGTCAAAGTCAGCTTCACCACAACCAACACATTGTGCTCCTTCCTACCAGGCATAAAAGACATTATCACCATAGATCTAAGATCAGGTGTTTACTGTATCCGCTGTGGTGACTGTCAGGGCACTTATTTTGGACACACCCGCCAACAACTTAGAATCCGTTACAGAGAACACATAAGAAACAACCAATCTTCCAATGTTAGCACACACCTCTTATTGAGTGGCTATGCCCACTAATATAGAATTATACATACAAACTCGCTTGCCTGGGAAACTATTTACATACAATCTTGCAACAAATCCCAGAACACCACATCCTTGAATGGCCACACTGGCCCCCTTTCTGGAAAATTCATTAGCTGGCTGGACAGACAACTTCCCCTTACTTTGTCCCTCACACACGATGATGCTGCCTCTTGTAGTTAACTGGCTCCCTACAATATAACTTCTACCACTGCGGGTAAGATCCACCCTTTTCCCTACACAGTAACCCATCTTTCCCCTCCCCCTTTACACATAGATGTCACCACGATTTAACAATCACACTGTCATGGCTTGTTGATTAACAATTGTACACAACGTTGTTCACTAAGGTAATATACCACTGTGGTATTCACATAATTCACATTTGTAATTATTTCTCTATACTAAATATGCCACCCGGTATTCGTAGTGGCTTTCTCCCTGATGCAGACTCTGATTAAGAGTCGAAACAAGTTGGCATAATAAATAAAAGGCATCTATGTGACTTTATGCTTATAAGTAAAGGGTTTCCCCGTCTGCATTCATCAGAACACATAATTATTCCACTTCACCAATGAAAAATATGTATGATGGAATGTAGCAACAATATGACTAAAAAATTAATAATAGTGAATCACATTTCCCTTTGCAGGAAATAATGGCTATATATGCAGCGGAAAGGAAGCGCCCCAAGTGAGTGTCAAGGGAACGATCCCTTGAACCCAGGGGCAATCAAGACCGCAACCAGGAACCCAGGAGCTGTCAAGACCGTGACCGGGAACTCAAGGGCGGTCATGACTGGGAACGCCTGCACCAGGAACCCAGGGTCGTCAAAGATCGCGGTTACCAGGAACGAAACCATCCATATGTTGGACCTCAACGTAGAAAGGTAAGAAAAATTACTTCACATTCTGGAACAAATTGTTCTTATAAACTTTGCCTAGTGGACAAGGATGCGAGGCTAAGAACATCAGGGGTCGGACTACCTAGTAGAATATTTGCGTGAAAAAATTCACGCATGTTGTACGACAATGAAGTCCCTCGATAAAAAACAATGATGGAAAAGGAGAAACAGGTTGCTAGATGAGGCTTACCTCGGATACGATGAACTAGCAAAAACGGTAGGAGACTACACGGCGGCATGCCGACAATGTAACCAGCTGAAAAAGGAGCTGAAGGATCACGTCAGGTAATATGCATACGCAATGCAATAAAATGTATCAAATAACAATATGTTTACGATGTATTTCTTTGGCCTTTAGGAAACCAACTCGAAAGCAATTTTAGTTGCCAATTAAGCAGCACCTACCTAAAATTTGACATCCATAATTCATGCTCCCCACATCTTTCCATTGATCATTTATTTCGGACTCGTATGCATTCCTAATAAAGATGTGGGGAGCATGAAATATGAATGTCACATTTTATGTAGGTGCTGCTTGAAAACATAAGCGTTTGGGGACATGGGTTTATAGGAACTTTTGCCTAGTTTTTACGCGGGGAATACACCCTGCAAGTTTGTCCACCGAGTTCAGAAAAATAAAAAAATCCAGCGAAATATTTTTATTTTTCGAATTTCTTTGCAATTGTAATAATTTTAGAAATCTATGAAATACAAGTTACGTATTTTTTTACTTCTTCCATTTTTCCTGGTTGCTTGATTGAGAACCACATTATGAATAAATTTTTGGAATTACAGATTGCTTACAAATGTACCACCTTTTTAAGTTTCATTTTGAATAATAAATAATAAAAGCTGCAATATAAGTAATTATGAAGAATTTGAATTTCTGGGAAATTCATCCCAATTACAATGGAATGTCAATGTTGTCATGTGACAAGAGCATATCAGATGCCCCTCCCCAATGTGGCCAATGGAAACAACAAGCATGAAGGGGAGGGAAAAGGCACATGAGTGGTAATTGACCGATTTCACTAATAATCCGCCCCATGGAATTAGCCCCGCCTACAGTCTGATGCACGCGATAAAATCCAAAATGGCGGATGCAGTGAGGACAGGATTTACTCAATCTATACCCAAATTGTATGATTTAATCCCTGTTGGTTACCTAAATCTGCTTTTCTATGTTTTTCTTGCATTTTCAATATGATATTTATCATATTATCGCTTTCCATGTGTTCAACTTACCCTATTACTGCCACTTCTACTGATATAATGACATTATTTTTTATAATAATTTTAGGAAAATCTACATAAACAATTTGATTAAAAAATCGTATATGCTTAGTTTTACTTTGCATATTTTTTAATAAATTATTATTAAAGAGTGCATTCAATTCTAATGTCCAATCCAACAATGGTTTAATCACAAATTTTCAAATACAATAATTTGAGTATGTTCATACATGGTACAAATGAGACCTAGAATAAAATATATGTAACAAACATCAAAAAAATGGTATTAAAAATAGCATTTTATAAAAAACTGATATATACTGGTATGTATATTTAGCTAAATACAATTAAATTTTTGTTATACATAAATGGTAAAAGTAGACCAATGAGCAAAAAATATTTATTATTAAAAAAGGTTTTAAAATATTTAAAAAATATTATTTTGTGCCAACATGTTGCATTTTAAAACATATTTAGAAATATTATTTTAATTGTAGTACTACAATAATATTAGCAGGTAAATAAAATTTTTTTGACCGAATAGTCTTTTTTCTTGTCTTCCCTTTTTTCCCTCTTTTTTTTCCCAAGAAATCGGGCACCCTGTAGTTTTGTAATATATTTATAGCTTGGGAAGGTAGGGAAATTGACTTGTGTCCCATATTTGATCTCAAATGAAGGGCACAATAATATTTTAATGGATGCTAGCTCGTGCCTATACTATAGAAACAGTCCTCACTGTTGACGCTATTACTGTAAAGATCTAGTGAGCTGCTCCAAGGACAATGCATTTGTGGTAGCCAATGGCAGTCCACTGAAATCGGTCAATTGCTATTGGAGAGAGGGCATCTGATATTCTCTTACGCAGAATTTTCAGGAAAAAAAAGGGGAGGCGTCTTCCAGTTGAATTTCTGAATGCAATAAGCATGGATCATAGTGCAAATCTGGTATGTTAATTATTAAATTGCATAATTTTTAACAGCATCTTCTTTTTATTTTCTATCCGGGCTGGGAGTGTTCCGATTGTCCGATTCGAACGGCGTTTTAACCTTATCGTGTTCAGAGAATTGTTGAGGGTTCTACTAATGTTGTATTTTTCACAACAGTGAAAAAGAGTTCCTGGGCAAAATGTGTTAATTATTTGGGTTTTGAGATGATAACTAATTGTCTGTGGGTTAAAACTCCCCCACGAAGGTAAGGGTGTAGTCATAAATTTTGTTATAAGCGGACGCTAGTGAAGTATATCAATACAGCACGTCAAGACGGTTACCGTGGCCACAAAACCCCATTATGCTATGTAAATTGTGGGCAGGCCAACATTCTGCACACAGTAGCCATCAGAGATTTTGAAAGTTTTGCATAAAATAGCGACTGATTGGTCCCAATGGGCAATTTCATCTTTATCTGGCCAAGTTGTGCACAATGCACCCTTCCGTCAACAAGATATCCGAGACTTTCTTTGAAAATGAATAAAGCCTTTCTTTATGGGACATCTTAATTAGCAAACAAATTTGGAATAATCCATATCCACAAAGTAGGTTCCATTAGATAAAAACTTGTGTGTTTCGGCTCACCAAGGGATTTCGTGCGTCATGTCTTATAGCACCTTGTTGTGGGCATGGATTATTCCAAATCTGTTTACATACAAGTAACACAAATTGTAAATCACTATATCTTAATCTTGATTAGCATTTAAAAATGGACAACGAATATTCCGATGTGGTAAAATATCCATACACCGATAAAACGATGATAGAGCAATCGATGTTAGCAATTTTTAAATACAAAAATTATACTTCGCTTAACATGCCAGCCGGTTTACGTGGCCAAATCAGGTAGGACGGATGTGGCCACGTTAACCGGCTTTGAATGTATTTGGTTTCCATAACAGCTCAATTGCTATCACTTCAAATGAATTGACAAGTGCTGCAAATGAAGGAAGTGCATCTCAATTGGTGAGTAGCATTTGCTACGTAATCAACGTAAATTGATATTTTCTATTAACAAGTGGGTATAAGATTAAAAAATAAAATTAAATTAAATAATAAAATAAATATATATTGAATATAAATAAAGCTTTAAAAATGAGCATTAATTATAACATGTGTGCACGTTTAAACAGATTTATAAATAGCAAAAATGTGCCAAAAAGAAGCACATAAAAAGATCTTTGGAAAATAATTTATGGAGCATATTCTTGCTTTTATTGTATGTACTTGAATTTAAATACCTAATCTATAATTGTTTGTATGGGAGTACAAACTGCACAGTTATATTGCAGTCCAAGAATTTGCATCAAAGAATCGCTTTGTGTCATTGCAGCAATACCATGATAATCATTGTGTTGCCATTCAATGCAATTTAATGAAAACTGCAATTGATATGCTCACACAAACACATTCACCACCCAGACAAGCTCATTCAACACTGTCCTCAGTCAGGAAAAATGCCCGCTCCATTTCTGTGCAAGCATCATTTAAAATTAGAAATTTGGCTTCGTCTCTTGCCAGCAATATTGAGTACATGCCGCAATGCTTCCAAGATAATGTGCACGTTGTGTAACAGTACTGTGATTTAAGTATCACTGCAAGTTATTATAAATTCCTTGTTCATGTGTTCTAATTTTGACATAAGGAATAATTTTATGACTTGTGCATTCTTAATTGTTTGGACATTATTGCAATATGTTTTTTAATAGCAAAGCTATGAATTTATTACAATATTTAAGGCCATATGAATATAAAGGCTTTAACCATAATTGTAATGGCTGTTATGCATTCACAAAACTTTTAAATTCATACAGGTTTTGTCAGGATTAACAAAATATAGATTGTCATTAGAGATAAACCGGGATGTTTTTATGCAAGTTCCGGTAGTTGGTTACTCTGCAGCAAAAAATTGTTGTTTATGCCAATGGCGAGGCTCATTTGTTGACAGTGTTTAAAGCGCCAACTGTCATTTCCCTGCTAGATGAGCAGAAAAATACTGATTTAAATCAGTTACGAATACTTCTGAACAGAATGATAAAGTCGGAAAGAATTGGGTGGTGTCAGGGATTGAAATCCGAAAATTCTCATTTGGCGGGCGAGGGAATAAAAAGTCATTATTTCCTTGCAATGACATCCTGAGCACAAAGTGTCTTGGGACATTCGCGGCTGGCAGAGGTGTCCCTGCTGCTGCAGCTACATCTGGAACCTACGTATGCACTGCATGCTCAACTGAAACCCGAAACCAAAAACGGAAAAGGAGTTTGGCCGATCTGACCCCAGCAAAAAGGAGAAAAATACAGCCATCATCACATTGCGCCTGGAAGTTTGTTTCCTTGATACAGGAGATTAAGTGTCGAATCTTATGTGCCAACAGGTATGTTAAGATGTAACCAAGCATGTGTTTTCTCTCTCTCCATCTTCATTTGTTGTATTAGAAACTCATTGCGCTTATAATGCTGCAAACGGTAGGCTTACTGCCATATGCAAGGACAAAATTTCATGGATAACGAGACTTGATGTCGATGCCAACAAGTCATTCCACACTGCAATGTCTAAAATAATGACACTTACAAATGAAAAACACAGCAATGAACTTGATAGTTTGCTGGATTCAGTCTCCTCAGTGTCTGTTGTGGCAGCAAACAGATTGCGCTTAGCATGGAACACAGATTTAGAGAGGGCAGACATCAATCGCGATCAAGGTTTTATTGGTTTCACATTTTGTGGGCAAACCATGTTTTGATAATTATTCAATTATGCCGATAGTCACTGAAACCAGACTACACTTCCATTCTTCCAAATGTTTCATGAAATCTATGACAAATATAAAGCATAAAGGCCATTGCAAGAGTGCTTTTGTGATCGTACTGCACTGATAATAAAGGGCTAGTTATAGTAGAAATATTTGCCGAACATAATTACTACCCCTTTTAAAATTATGTTTGCGTAAATATAAATTAATCTCAATGGTAAACAAGTTGCTAACATATAGAATGTGAAGTTGTACCCACCAATGTTTTCAGTACACTAAGATCACTTAACACGTGGATAGCCTGTTATTTTTGTAATATACCTACCTGTACTACTTAACAATTTTTATTTTAGCTAAAAGTGTCACAGGTTGCAAGCAAAATTGTTGGAGTGTAGCTCATATCGTATTTTTAAGATATTTCATTAGAATTCGGAATAGCTCATGCAAAATGTGCAGATTACAAAAATCACAATCTGCTTATGTTTAGCAGTCTTTTCCCGAAGCCCTAGTGCATATGAAACGCTTAAGAAGTTCTGAATTTTGCACTTACCTAGTCGCTCAACACTCATCCGGAAATGCAGATCATTTAATCATAAGCTGGGAATTGATTTCCAAATTATTGAAAAAGAAAAACAAAAGTACGAAGAACATTGCAATGCATTAGTGAAAAGGGGGAAGAATAGACTGCTTGGTGTGGGAATCTTCATCTGTGATGAAGTGAAGGTGATCAGTAAGATCATCTGGACCACGAAAACCTATAAATTCATCGGGACAGCAATGTCCGAAGATGAAGAGAAAACGCTGTGCGACCTGTATTCGGCGGAAGATAGACTTAGTGGGGGCTTCGTACATGCTACAATTTGTTTGGAGAGATATATAGTCTAAATTTGGTAGTATAGGACCGGTTTCAAGTTAGCACTGCAAACCCGTTTCACCAAAAAAAAAAACAATTGGCCCAAAAAGTACTTGCATTGGAATCTTTGGACCCGTT
>WWPM01024735.1:0-28630 GCA_023279145.1 Glomeris maerens | reverse complement strand
TGCATGAAAACAAGACGTAAAACTCCTATAAACGCTTAGGTTTTTAAGTAAGACCTACATAAAATGTGACATCCATAATTCATGTTCCGCACATCTTTCCATTGATCATTCATTGTCACATTTTATGTAGGTCCTACTTTAAAAACCTAAGCGTTTATAGGAACTTTATGTCTTAAATTGTTTTCATGCAGGGAATATACCCTGTCAGTTTGTCCCCTGAATTGTGAAACACCCTGTATAATAGACTATAATTTCTTTATTATACTTCCACAGTCCCTGGAAAAGTTGAAAGAAGCTACAAAATTTGTGCAATAAATAAATACTGTGCATAGTTCTTGGTGGATTCTTATACGAGGTGTATTTCAAATCGATCAAATTCGATGCTCCGTACTCATAAAATGTGGTAGTACACACTAGCAACTGTTTATTTCTGCCACACCATCATCGGGGCAACCGCTATAACGAAGATACATTCCATATTAAAGTGAATTAAAAGAAGAAACCTCAAAAGCGACAACAATACCCATGCAACCAAACATCAAGCGACACAAATCCGTCAACAGCTAAAACCACATAAGTTTGAGGATGTTTTTTGACTATGGGTTTACTGATAATTCAATAATTTGGAATTTCCCCATTACCCATATTTGGCATTTGACAGTTGCCAGTGTGGCAAAGTGGTTAGAGCCTCCTCCTCTCACCAAGGAGACCTGGGTTCAAATCCACCTTGTGTCTCTTGGTGATAATTAATGATCAGATTTTTCTGACATTAGTTCGGTCTCCGTGTTGGAGCCGGAATTGGTTCTGATGCCTGATGAGTGCCCGTGTGTGGGCCGAAACACGTGTCGCATCTTTACAATATTGAACCAAATGTGGGTAATGGAGAAATTCCAAATTATTGAATTAGCTAAAACCACGTGTGTAAAATACTGCAAAAATGCAAGAAAAATGACAGAAATTCCAAAAACAGTATACACATACTCGCAAGGGCAACATGATGGTAAAAAGAATAATATCCACATCAAACAAGTTAAAGTTTTCTTCCATACTCCAATTTGAAAGTCCAATCGGAGAACTTGTTGAACCAACTGTTGTATGGGCCACATCCTGTTCATTTAATAACACGTGAGCATGATTGTCTCGAAATCAATGGCTGTTAAATCAGCCACATGCGGAGAATGATTCTTACATAATAAATGAATATGAAAATGTGATTGCGGCAGAAATAAACAGTTGGTTGTGTGTACTACGAGGTTTTGCGAGTACGGAGCATCGAGTATGATCGATTTGAAATTAATACTGCATTTATACGATCCAAGTACCCTATCGGGTTCAATTTGCATCAACTTACCAATACATTGAAATAAACTTAAGTATGGTATGTTTTATTGACATTGTCTGGAACCTCTTGGAATGCTGTAGATTCCGGAATCGGAAAAGACTCTCCCGAAGTCCTCGACTCAACTGTAGCTGACGAGTGCGCAACGCACCTCGATACTTTGCCGGAAATAGAAGTAAGACGAGCGGAAGATGAAGACGAACATCAAAAACCTGACACAGACGATGAAATTATTGATTCTTCTAAATCAGAGGATGAAGCGGTTATTGGCAAAGTATAGAAATTTATTTTTTCTTTCCCTAATGTGCGCGGATGTTTTTGTTGTTGAGATTATTGTTCGCGTCACCTGGTGTCTGCGTTATTACTACACGTGTGTGTATGTGCCAGGTGAGCTGCCATTGTGTAGCTTGCTTGCTTTGTGAGCCTTTTTATTGCGGAGCGTATTGTTCGCTTTAATTGAAACTGGATCACGTTGGCTTGCTGCTGGGTCATGTCCAGAGAAACGCTAAGGCAGATCACAAAGGTAAATGGGGAAAAAAGCACAACAATAAAAGTTTGCACTTACTTTCAAGTTGAATTATGAATTGCGTAACTGGGTTTTATAAAATGGGCACTCCGTATAGAAGGAGAAAATGTTGGATCGCACCGCGTAGCAACTGCATGTCATGTCCTTTATATTTATAACCTACTTCAAGTATTGATTAGTTATCGAGCTAATACACATGAGCAGCGTATACATGCGGTGGTTAAAATATATCGAAGGAAAAACACTGTGTACTGCGTATTTTTACGTATGGCTTACCACGTGTCGTCATCCTTCGTTAGAATAGAAAGAACAGATGTATGGAGAAACTCAGTAAGAGATCTGGGGAAATTTCTATTACGATATTTGTACATTTGCGATAATATGCCTAATTTTTTCCATGTCTGCGAAGTCGCTAATGTGCTTATTTGCGTTCATAATTGTTGTTAATTGGTTGGGTTTCCAGAGATTAGAGGAAATGATCAGGAGAGATGGTGGCGCGCAGGAAGATGATGATTTCCGAAGCGAGTCGGTTCCGGCAAGAGTTACGGAAATCGTCAAAAAACATTTGCCGATTGAAGATTCCCCGATCGGCGAACAGAAGCCGGAAGTTGTCGAAGCCCTGAAAGTAAAAGGATCGCGTGAAAACTTGCGTCGGAACAGCAGACATAAATGTAATGTAATCGTAGCATTCTCAGGAAGAAAACCGATCGCTGAAGGAAGAGCTGAATAGAGTTGAAGATATGTTGTCGTCGAGCAGAGCCGAAAGAGAAGAAATCTGCATCAAGTACAGCGCGCTGAACGAACGTGTAAGTCTTCTTGGGTTTTGTTTTTATAAGTATGGCAATTTGCGAAGACTGCTTCGGTTTATTTTTTTGGGGAAGCTTCACCAAGTTTTGAGTCGGCAAGGTTGCGAAGATAGCACCGAAGAATTCACCGCTAAGACGCTTCTGACGCAAAATGCGGATTTGAGGAAAAGGCTGGAGGAAGAGCACGGGAATTACTTGCGGCGATTGCAGGCCTACCAGGATGGCCAGAGAAAACAATCGAGTTTGGTTCAACGTCTGCACGACAAAGTTTGTCTTTTCTTTTAATTGTGAAAAATGGGACAGTTTAGATTTAGTTCATGACGTGTAAAGCTTTCACAGGTTCTTCAGTACAAACATAGATGCGATCAACTTGAAGTTGCGATGTCGGCCAAACATCGTGAGATGGAAGAATCAAAAGCAAGGGTATTGGCCTCTGTTGAAGCAAAATTTCTCTCCGTAATTTACTAATATCTCCTCTTCATCGCAGATCTTGTCTCGAACGGACGCGTTGACAAGTCGCGTCGAGAGGGCCGAAGCCCGCGTCAGTTTCGCCGAAGACGATAAAGTGTCCGACTACGAGACCGCTTTGTCGAGACTCGATGAAGAACAAAAAAGGTTTATATTGAAAAAAAAATAACGGTGTTTCCAGTTTGATGTTGCGTACATTCGCAGGAATGAAAGTTTACTGCAAGTGAACACTCTTCTCCGGGAGCAGTTGGACGCGGCGACGGAAGCCAACCAGACTCTGGCTTCGGACATTCACACGCTGACGCAAGATTGGCAGAGGATGAAGGAAGACTTGGAAACGAAGGAGAACGAATGGCGAGAAGAAGAGCAGGTGATTGCGTCGGCTGTGATGGCAAATATCTGGGCTGCATCTTTCATTCGTGCGCTATATTTTGCAGTCCGTCAACGATTACTTCAACGCGGAACATCACCGCTTGTTGTCTCTGTGGAGAGATGCGGTTAGTTGTCGCAAGGAATATGGAGATATGAAGAGTGCAACCAAGATGGATCTCTCGCGGCTCAAAGAGGATCTTGGGAAAATGGTTCAGGATGTCACTTTCGCTTGCTACCCTGCCAAAGTCCAGTGGCCGGAAGAAAAGGTGCCGTAATTGTCCAAACGTTCATCTTTTGAGGGAACACTTCTAATACTATCCAATTTTGCGCAGGAAATCTTAGGGACGGATAGTCACTCGACGAATACTAACGAGCTGTGGCGCAAGGTCCAAGAGCTGAACGCGATGTACGCGCAGTCACAGTCGGAAAAAAGAGAATTGCAGACAAGGTATGTATTTTTCTAAATACAGGTCACAATTGTGGATCTTCGAAACGAGACTTGTGTTTAGATTGGAAGAACTGCGAATGCAATGCGATCTCATCAAAGCCCAGGTGGAGGACCGAGACATGGCGAGAGATTCGATGAGCTTCGCTCTTCGAGAAGCTGTACGCGTAACTTCGATCTACGAACAATTTCACATATAAGGTAGAGTCCCGGTTATCCGATGGTCCGTGTTAACGGCGATGTCACCGCGGTTAAACCGAAAATACTCGGATGAGCCGAACTTTGGGTGATCGTCATTGTTTTGCCACGCCTAACAAAGATTCAGTTGCTCTTTAGACAGCAGAGGCATAATGTAAATTTGTTTATATATGTATAGTACATACATGATACGTACTTACATAATCGAGACTCTACTGCATCATGTCTTGGGACCTCAGTTGTTGGGGTAAACGATATTCATACCAAATTTGAATTGAACTTAGTATTGGTTGTTATAATTAGGAATTTAGCAGACCGCAAACAGTATCTTACGTTGCGCCGTCGCGCGTGGACGGTGATACAGGCGCGTTCAGCGCAATCCGCGATGAAAACAGAATGCTGCAGCAAACACTCAGGGACATTGTAAGAGTTGTGAGCAGCGATTTCCCAAGTATGGACCAAGATAGAGATCGCGACGATAAAGCTGGTGCCGATGCATTCTTATATTCTCACAGTTACATTTCCAGGTAGGTTGAAATAAATCGGAAACGCATGTTAGGACGAGTTCAACATCAAAACTTGATTAATAAATACAGGGATGTGCCAACAACAAGCGGCCGCAGTGCCAGACTTGATTTGGGACGATCCCGTGCTGCCGGATTAACCGAAACCACAATTTCTGCTGTACAAAGTGCACTCACGAAGCAACATTCTCATATTGAAGTGATGGTTTTGGTTTCCTTTTTTATTTTGCTATGATATCTGTTTAATTGCTCCTTTTTTAGGAATTGGACATGAAACTCGCTTCGACGCGGGAGCAGTTGGCCGGATGCAGAAAGCAGTACGACGATTGCATCGATCACAGACACCGCATGGAGCAAGAAGTGCAGCAGTTGAAAGGACTTGTTGAAACGCTGTAATAAATATATTTTGGAATCGAATGCGTTTTTTGCGAAGGTCTTTTTTTTACGTACTTCTGGTTTTGCATATAAAGGCGTAAAGAAAAGCAAGATTTGATGCGAGAAGTAGATCAGGTGAAAGGTGAGCTGTCTTTGGTGGCCGACGACAAGGACCAGGTGGATAGGGCGAAAAGGTCCCTCAACGACCATCTGGGGACGGCGAACTCAGAGAAAGAACAACTCCAAAAGAAAGTGATCGAGTTGCAGAAGATTCAAGAGAATCTCGGGGACGAGACGGAAAATATGAGATTGGAAATCTCTTCGCAGAAAAAAGAAGTGGAATTGTGGTACGTGTTGCGAACCGTCTGTAACAACTGCGGCGTAATGATATGTTAGATCTGTACACCATAAAGTTGCAACATTATCGCAGTTTGTTTAATAATCCCAAGTGCTAACTGTTTCATTTACTGGGGTCCAGTTCACATGTTTCACTTTCTCTTTCTGTTCTGCTCTGCGTGAGCTTTGCACGCATATTTTGAGTAGTGCTGTTATATTCAAGTTTAAGTTCATCAATATATTCAAGATCCAATAAAGGACCGACATGACATACTATACGATCGTTGCATTTAATCTCAGCCACAAGAATATTGCCAATTTGGAGAACCAGCTTACGGCCGCAAAAGAAGAACTCGTGGCTACAACGGAGGCTTTGAACAAAGCCCGGCTTGCGAAAGACATTTTGGAACAGAAGAAATCAGAATTTGGTTTGTTGGTGGAGTGCTTCGAAGATGTGTTTTTGTTTTTTGCGATACGTTTATTTCGATATGTCGGATTCCGTTTGTAGGTTCGGTTCTCCGGTTGACGGAAGACTACAAACAGAGTTTGGAGATCGAGCTGTCGAGACTGCGAGGTGACGAAGCGAACGCTCAAATGCTGGTCAATAAGTTGCGAGAAGAATTGGCCGCCATGCACAGTGAAAGAATCGAATTGAACGAGTTCATCAAACAGGTATTTTTAAACGTGAATTTAAGCGCAGAATTTATTTTTCGCTGACAATTCGCGTATTATTAAGCTTACGGACGAGAAAGCCGGCCTGAGTCGTGATCTGGCGGACACGGATCAAGAACGTATCGGGTTAAGGGAAGAGTTGTTAAGACTCGAACAGGAGAAAGTTGCCCTGTTGCGGGAAAAAGTTCAGCTGCAAGACAATCTTCAGAACGCCGATCAAAGCCGAGAAATATTGCAGGAAGAAGCCGACCGCTACGCCAAGGAAGCGCGTGAACTCCAAAGCCAATTGAATAATGTACGCAAACTAGGACTATACTCGGTATTGATTTGATTAATCAAGACGTGGCTTTTGAAATTGTAGGAATTGCGGAAGAAGATGAACGTCAGCGACGAACTATCGCAAACGACGAGGAAGTTGAATCAGCAGCTGGCAGCGTTGGATCTGGTAACGAAGGAGAAAGAGAAATTGAGCCGTGACCGATCGCAATCCCAGTCACGAGTGCAGACGTTGGAAAGAGAATTAGCATCGCTGAGAGAATCTCAAGGCGCGCTTAAATTGGAAAAGGAAGGGCTCGAAGTGGTGCTGTATCAAACTCAGCAGAAGGTTTCCCATCTTGAAACCAGACAGACCCTTATCGAATCGGAGAATGCGGAACTCGTCAACAAAAAGCAGTCGTCCCAAGGTATGCGAACGACGTAGCGTGCAGATTGATCACCGAGTCGATGTGGGCATTTACCTTTTGGCAGGACAAGTGGCTCAACTGCAAAAAGAACTGGAAAACGAAGCGTCCCGTTTCAAGGCGATGCGAGAATCGTTGGATCAGAGAAACAAACTGCAGGAAAAAGAGGGTAAAGAAATCGCGGATCAGATGAAAACCCTGCATAGACAGGAAGTTGAGAAGTTAGTTGTGGAAAAGGTGTGGAAAAAGCGGATTTTGCTTAGGCCCCATATAATAAATTAACAGATTCCCGTCCGGAAGTCGACGAAAATGCATGTGCGCGCGCAGTTTTTATTTTTATTTTTTATTCTAAATTGCAATTAATTTGAACGCGAAGTGGCGCTGAAACCTCGTCGCGAAGCCCTAGCCCTGATCATCATCGCAAAATCTCCAATAGTTTTGCCTATAAAACGATCTGACTCGGGTTTTTGCATGTTGATGCGGACACGGCGTAGAGTTGTTGCTTTTTCAGTCGTATTTTAATGAATAAACATTTTTTTGCTTGAAAAAACCGATGCGCGTGGAGACAGGAATCTATTAATTTATTATATGGGGCCTTAATTGCGGAAATTTGCATCGCAGGATAAATAAGGGGCAATGTTTTCTCGCGTACGTTAGGATTCGTTGCGGCGAAAATTGGAAGCCGAGGCGAAAGAAATAATTCAGCGTCTCGCGAAAGAAAAGGAAGCCGTCGCGAGTCAAGGCGATGGGAGATTAGAGGCACTTAAAAAACAAATCGAGGCGATGCAAAGAGATTTCCAGGAAAGACTTCATCTCGCGGAAGCCGACAGGCAACGGGTCATTACAGAATATTCTCTTTGTGATTACGAAAAGGCCCTTCACGTAAATTTTCCACATCCCATCTACATAGGCTATTGTGGAGATAAGGAGGGAAAAGATGAAGGTGCAAGATAACCTGCAAAGTGTGCAAAAGGATTTGGGAGACCTACATATGGTTGCCGACCAAGAAAAGCGAGATCTCAATACACGGGCGGAACAAGATCGCGCGTTAATAGCCGATTTACAAGCTCAGTTGGCCACAACACGCAACAGTCTACAGTCCAACACGTAAATCGATATTGAATAACAAATTAATGTCTTCACGTTTGCTGAAATTCGTTTCGTTGCCAGTGTTTCGTACGAAAAAGAATTGAAAGATATCCGAAACCAGCTAAGCGACGGACAGCGCCAGCGAGAGACGCTTCTTCAGGAATTCTCAAGTTTGGAAATGAAGCTGAAGATGACTTTGGATGGCAAGGATTCCGTTAAGCAGGATCTGGCCGAAGCCGCTCGCAAGATGGGGGAATGTGGGTTATAATTGCGTTCGTGCCAAGTATTTAACGGATGCACGATGAATTATTCGTTTCGCTGGCGTACCTAGATCTGCAAGAAATAGAAGTTTTGAGGAACTCAGCGAACAACCTGAACAGGGAGGTTTCCGACGAGAAACACGCGAAAGAGGCTGTTCGGCTCTCCAACGAGGAACTTCGGATCAAGATTAAGAAAATGGATGCGGAGAAAGAAGAATTAGCGCGGTCTTTGGAGTCGACAAACCAGAAAATGACAGGTACGTATTATTACGAGGTCATCGAGACTAGAGTTTCGCTAGATCGAGAAGGAAATAATTGTTTCTTCAAGTTCTTGGAGCTTCGAAGCAAACGTTGGAACGAGAGACGCAAGACTTACGTCAGATGCAACGGGATTTCGAGAGGTCTCGCTTGGAACTACGCAAAGAAAATCAGGTTCTGAACAGACAGTTGACGAGCGTTGAAGAGGACCTGAAAACAAAATCCCTCGAAGTCACCGAATTACGGGCACGTGTCGAACGGGACAGCGACAGAGAAGATGAAGCGCAACGTGAGATTTTCGCTCTCAGGCAATCTGTTAGTATATTCCTCTTATCGGTTGAAAGTTTCCGAGGTAAGTAAGATGGTGGACGGTATTTTTCTTCGCCGATCAGCTACTGGAAACGGAATGCGCGTGCGAAGGCATGCGTAAGGATCTGGCGAACGTTGTTCGGCGTCTGGCGGAAAGCGACGACGTGCACCAGTTGAAGGAAAGGGACTTGCAAATAGCTTTGGAAGAAAGTCACCGGAACGAGAAGCGACAGGAGGAACAACGCCATCACCTCGAAGTTCTTCTCGCCTCCGCCAACTCGGAACTGGAAGACTTCAAGACGCGCTTGGGCGCGACCGAAGGCAAAGTTACTATCCTGGACGCGCAGCTTCTTAAGATGGAAGGGACCAAAAGAGAAGTGGAGCATAAGCTGTCTAGCGTGTATTCGTCCTTAAGACGTTACGTCGGCTTGAACCCGGAAGAATCCGCGAGCCCGAGAAAGAAGCAGCTTCGTTTCAAAGGTATAACTTGAAAAAATGACGGTGTAGGATTATAATATACGTGACCCTGTTTCCATCGTGTAATTAATACCAGGTTTGGATTTGGGTGAATTACCGGGAGTTCAGAAAGGGCTTTTTGTGCCACCGTTTTTGAGGCAAGCGCGCAATGCGACCGAAATCGATCCGGAATTGGTACGTTGCGCGCTGCAGGATATGATGCAGCAGATGGTGAACTTGGAGAGAGAAAGGGTAAGTTGGTAGATGATCCCTTAGGGGAATTACAATTACAAGTAGGTAAGTGACTTTGGAACGGATCGCCGCAGGGAGACGCGCTGCAGAAAGCCAATAGTTTCCAGCAGCTTGTCGATGAGCTTCGCGCCGAACGTGCTCAAGTGGAAGAAAAGCTTCGCCAAGCCCGCGTCGCTTTGGGAGACATTGAGAAAGGTTCCTTTTAACCGGTCCGTTGATCCGTCACATGTCTGTAATGGATTGCGGGGGTTTTGGACACAGATAAGTTCGGCGCCAACACGCAGCTGGCCAATGTGCAGCAAGCCGTGGCGTCTCACGAAGACACCATTCATCGGTTGATGAAAGAAAAGCAAACGCTGTCCGAGAAAGTGACCGTGATGCAGCAGAGTCTTCGGAGTGGAGATGTGGACAAACAGCAACTTGTGGTCGGTGGCTCTGTTATTTCCACTTCGCTAATCTTTAATTTGTTCCATTTGCGCGGTTGCCTTTTCTTTTTTTCTTTTCATTCAACCAAAGGACAAGATCAATAAGTTACGCCAGAAAGAGGCGCAAATGGAAGAAGAGTGCAACGCGCTTCGCGAATCGTTATCGCAAACCGAGAGTTGGGCTTCGAAAGCCGAGCAAGCGAAGAGATCGATGGAGATGGAAATGCAGAAGTTGCAGCTCGTCATCAACGACAAGGACACGGAAAATCACGTACATGCTTATTTAGGCTTATTTAGGCATTCCAATTGTTAAAAAACACATGTATCTGTTTTCCATTCGTAAACCGGGCCTATAACTGGATCTTGTACTTGACGATTGGTCGTAATATAGATTGGTGGCCTATTTAAGAGGATTTCACTGTATTCGCTTGCATTACATTAAGTGTAAACAGTGAAAACAGAATCTGAACTAAATTTATTGGAGCGCACTTGTTGACGGAAGAAATTTAGAAATTGAATTTGAAACTTAGGTTGTGCAAGAGCGTAGCAAGAGCCTTTCGAAGAGAACAAATGAGTTGGAGGAACAATGCGCGTCCCTTAAACTGACCGTTGAGCGCTTGAACCTATCGCTGGAAAGATCTGCTGAAGGAGAATCGGAATTGAAGGGCAAGGTAAGCCAAAAACCAAGCTGTCATCGTGTTTCATATTCTCACATCTTCGGTTCGCTAAACAGCTTCAGAATCTCAACCGATCCTTGACGGAGAGCGCGACATCGGGCCATAACCTTCAGGAAAAAGTGCATCAGCTTCAAAGAGCCCTAGCGAGCAGCGAGACCGAGAGGCAGGCGTTGCAGGAAAGACTGGAAAGTATAAGGTAATTTATATTTGAAGAAAGTGACATCGGCAACTTCCAAGGGCCAGCCAGTGAAGGGCCCATTGTGCTTAAGCGGATGTGCACGCTGCTGACCATTAGTGACTATCGTAAACTGTGTCCGGTAGTAATTGTAGCAAATGCCAGTTAAAACTGCTTTTATACTCGCTTGGGTTGCGCGCTTTACTTACTTGTCACACAACTGTAGTTCTGTGCAGTAATGTTGAGAATTGCAAAGTACAAAGTTTGCTACATGTAGGAAATCATTGTCGGAGTCGAAGAAGGGAAATCAGTCTCTGACCGACAAAGTGCAGCAACTGAAGCAGGAGTTGAGCAATTCGCAACACGGATACAGAGATCTGGAGAATCAAATGCACGCAACGGAGAAGGTTTGGTGAACGCATCCCTTTACAATTTTTCAGATAGATTTTGAGTAACTAGTGTATGAGCAGATAATGACGCAGCATCAGGAAGGCGAACAAGAAAACTTGCAAACTATTCAGAAATTGCAAGCCGAGAAACAATCTCTGCAATCTACGGTGGCGGAACTGCGCCGAAGCATCGCGCAGTTAGAAACCGACCGACGGGACTTTGAACGCACTCACCTTCAGATGGAAAAGGACAAGAATGCTCTTCGCAAAACAATTAGCAAGGCAATTATTTCCTTTCTTACCTCGTACAACTATTAATTATTCATACCAATTAAGCTGTCTGGTTAATGTTAAGGTCGAACGAGAAAGGCTGTTTACGGAAGAATTGGCGAACCGATCAACCTTCGACAAGTCGGCCATCGATCGGTCGGTTGCAACTTTGGAGAAAGAAAACTCAGACCTCCAACATCGGTTGCAAGCACTGGAGGTGGATATTTACATGTATTCGTTATAAATTAAGGGTTTTTATCGATGTGTTATTACTGCGAAGGCGCAACTGGGTGATCGAGAACAACACCATGCTCAGAGAATGGTGGATATAACTTCACGCCATCGCAGGCAGAAGGAAGCCGAATTGGACCGGCTGCGTTGCGCGTATCAGCAAGCGCAGCACACTTTAGATTCCAGGGAGAAATCTCACAGGCAGAGAGTTATCGGACTCGAGCAACAAGTGCGATCCGTTTCTGTTGCGCAGGTGTTTTCGTATTTGCAATTTTATTTATTGCGGCTTCTTAATTATTCCAAAAAAAGGTGCAGCTGCTGAAAGATCAGTTGAATCAAGAGATTAGGAAGCGGCAGCTTTACGTCCTTCGTAGCGCTAAAACCGGAGATGAAATAAGAGAGCTGCGCTCGGTGCTTGACCAGTCACTGAAAACGGTATCCAAAGACAATGCTCTGGATGCTTTCCTTCTCGAAAGCGAAGCTCGCAAACTGGACTCGGCCGTCGACCGCCATCTCAGCCGTTCCCCGACGAGAAGACCGCAGACTTCCACTCCCATCTCTCACAAGGTTTCTTACGTAAAGCGCTAAAAGCGCGAAACCGGAAACTTTGTAAAGTGTTTAAATGGTAAGATATCCCATTCCAATCACTAATAAGTATTCTTAGATCAGCTTTTGTAGAAACTGGAAGGATTTTGGCCAATCGAACAACAGTTGAACACAGCGATATTTTGCACGTTCTCTTTAGATATTGCCAAATTTCCAGAATCCAAAGGATTAGATCATCACTGCCTTAAATAACTTCTTGTTTTTTTTGTTTCCTTTTTATATTGTCTAGCTGCTGCAGAAAGCTAAGTGATTTCATTTCATGATCTTCATAACTGAATTCCATAAAACCTGTATGTCTAATTTTAAGATACCTTTGCCAACTTAGATGTAATATTTCCAAATGAAACACCTTCTGCAAGGCTGCTGCTAAATTGTAGGTTAGCCTGCACAGAGAGATAATTCAAATATAAATCCGTCCAATCTACCGTATTCATATCTTTATCACTCGAATGAACTTTTAAGAAAGCACGCGTAGGTTCCTAGAGATTTATAGTTCCTATAGAGAATAATTATTATATGTACCATCTCTGAAGAAAAGAAACAAACTTGTTTTTCGACTTGTAAGTTGGGATACGTGGAATTACATTCCTGGAACATTTTTCATATATACTTTGTACGTGGCATCATCACTCTTTTGATGTTAAAAAATTTCATATTGCGTTACAAATAAATCTGCTTGATGTCAATATTTTGACGAATTGCGCAGATTTGTGTGCCTTTTGGTCACTTTTATATGTTAATAGGAATGTTTTCAAAACCATGTTGCATGGTCTTAGGAATGTGTTTTAAAAAATGCTAGTGTGAAATATGCAAATTGAAATACATACATGTATAGGTTGATGGTAAAGCAGTCCTCATGTATATGGAAATTATAGAAAGAGTAAAAATAGGAAAGCATTTTGTATCGGGGTTATTCGTTATTAGAGAAAGGTTGTACATTTCATTTATATACTACCAAATACAAGGAAAACATGCTGTTCAAGATGATAGCTGAGTAACAGGTGAGTAAACTACCATTTAATTGTTAATAAGCTACTCCTGCTTTTATTTGGCACTTTCTTCAGTATATATTAGGGCGTTCCAAGGCACCACTTATAAGCGGAGAAACGTCTTAAAAGCCGTCTCAGCTGTTAAGCCGAATGTTCTGCGCATGCGCAGAAAAGACGCCAGCTGCTTATAAGTTGGCGAGAAAAAAGCCAGTCGAGAGAAGCTTTTTCCCGAAATAAGCGACTTATTTCTGTCATAACATACACTTTCAAATCTACCGCGTCTCACAGTCTAACCACTCCCGCAAACAATAATCACAGCATAACGCTTATAAGTCGGCTTAAGTTATCACCACTTTTAAGCCAAGTACGTGTGGCACCCTCTATCCTTCGGTGCCCTCACCACTACTTGGGATTTCTAGTTATTGCATCAGCCAAAATTATTGCTGGTGATTTGCATCAGCCACTTGGGGCCTATTTAAGCTGGGGCCACATTCCTCTCCTTAGTTGGCACATAGTTGGGATATAGTTGAGCTCATAAGCAGTTGCTCTTCTTCGATTGTATTAGCAAATAATCATTTCCCTTCTTTGCTACTTTAGCTTCATTAAACAGTTTTTGTTACCTTTTGGGAGTCTTTCTTTATTGAATCCACGAGTTATCAAAGACCCGCATATATTTATAAGCGGTGCCTTAAAACGCCATACTGTCTTGCTTGGTTTATATGCAGTTACTCTTCAGGTGTTATGGTCTTAGATGGTAATAATAATACACGATCTGATTGCAGTTTATTGAATTGTTCCCATTTCGTACCAAGCACATTGATGCATGTAATTTTTTTCTCTTAACAATATTCATTGTGTGGGGGTAAATGGAGTGGGATGAGCTTGGGCGATTTGTCTAGTCTACATTGTTAATTGCCGAGTTACAAGGGCCCTTGTCTTCCAGGAGAATCGGTGTCTTCGCGCATTGTTTATCGGCCTTTTCTCACGTAACTCAAAGCAATGGTCGTACCTGGCTGCACTTCAATGTCATGGTCAGAAGGTAGACATCGGCCAGCAGACAGCACCTGTTCATAATGTCATTCGTTAATATTTACTGAATTTCTGGGTCTCATAGCTAGGGGAATTTGTGATTGTTAGCTTAGGGCTCTTGCATTTATTCAATTATTATTAACACCATTGAAATAGTTTCAAAAACTGCATTTTTAATTGAAACTTCTGTCTGGTATGTTACTGCAAATAATTGAATTGCACCCTACTGTTTTCAGCTTAATTTGCAGTATGCAGCCATCTTGTTCAGCAATTAATGCTCTTTTGGTTATATTCATTTGCAGGTGTTTTGCTTTTTTACTTGTAGTGCAGTTTTGTTTGATGTTTAAATTAAGATTGCGTTCTTGAATGTCTAATGCGTATAGAGTTGTCTCTACCTTCTTCGATGGATCCTTGACGGTCACTTTCCAAGCCATTTCTCGACTGTTGCCGATGTCGCCCACACTTTCGACAACGTAGCAGTTCAACTTGCGATGTCTGGAAACACTGGTCCTGTAGTAGTTGATGGCAGACGATGGATTGTCTATGTCAAACTTGATGGATGCCTGCCTCAGCACGTCACTGATGCCCATCCCAGGTGACACAGCAATTGCGATTGCAGGTAATCTTTCTGTTGATGTCTCCACGTAAACTAGGGCATCTGGCTGCATGTCAAAGTAACAATGTATCACTACCTGTTTCACTTCTCATTGCCAAATAGCTCATTCTGAGGTGGGCAAAGCTAACAAATTTAGTTTTTGACATGGTTCTTCAATATGGGCATCAATGTTGCATGTGAAGTCATAAATAGATGTCCCCCAGTGTGTAGACCAACTTTGCTCATACTCATAAATCAATCATCACTAATCAACGCTATTTCCAAACCCTGTGTAGATAGACAAATCAAGATTTGATTGGGAACTGTAACATATTATATCCTTAAACAGACGTTTTTCAGATCAAATTGGATCCCAGGTGTTCAGCATAAACAGGAAATCTATTTCATGTTCGTTATTATTTTAGCTAAACTGCTGGATCAGAATGCTATCTGCTGAATCTCAGACTGATACATGCATAAAGTAAGAAATCAATACACGTGGTCTATCAGTTGAAAGGCATTTAATTGAACCTTTGTATGTTTCAACAGAGGCATGTTAAAAGAAGATTGATGTGCCTATATATTGAATAAGCAAATTTGTATTATATAACCGAATTAAGTTATTCATTGAAATAAATTTTCCATATACTTTTGTTTAATATCCAGTTAGTTTCTTTAATTGTTAAAACTAAATCGTCTAATTAATTGCCAAATGGATATAAAGGTGAACTGACGAGCTTTTCTAAGGTACAATGAAAATTAAACTGAAGAACAATCACCAAAAGATAAAACTACAATTCATTGGATTTCTTTTAAATTATTACCAAAGTAGGAAGGTGTAAACTGTAATTTTCAGGGTACCTTAGAAAACATTGTCAGTTCACCTGTAGGACTTACTGGAGGGTGGAGTTTTCCGATGTGAAAGGGGCTTAGAGATCTTTGGGTTTCTAGTAAAGATGGTGGCAGGAAGTTGCCGGAAGGAGGTGGAAGTTGAATTGGAGGCCCAGGTCCTTTAAGTTTAAGTTCTGACATTCTTTGGTCCCCGATGTCTTCCAGATCATCTTCGATCTTTGTAGATTTTCTGGCCTTCTATATACGCACACCATTTAAATTGAAGTCAGTGTATATACTGTACGGTATTTTTGAAGCAAATAATCTTATGTAAATATTGACTTTCAAACGGTAATAGATGTCTAAAGCAGTTTTTGGTCCCTTTGTGAGTGAAGATTCAACATTCAGTGAATTGATACGTTCTTGGGGCACATTTCACCAATAAATATGTCGGATATATAAGCTTATATTGAAAATGCACAACCAGCAATAATCTCTTCTTTATGCGCGGCCCAGTATTCATAATTGCATGGCGTTCCCAAAGGTTTAAAGACTTATATCTTTGGGGAAAGGTCCAAGGTTTTCCTTTTAGAATTTTTCAAAATGTGACTTGCGTGCTTTCTTTATACGACAAAGGGCTTTTATATTGAGTAAAACAGGAACTTTCAGCTCAACTTCTCTGGTATTTAGCTGAGAAATATCAAACTTTGACATTATATTGCCAAAATCACTGAGCATCTGGCAGAAAACACCAATTTGAACGCCATGTGCCTATTATAAATAGTATGGACTTTTTATAAACTGGGTTATACTATTGATCTGGTTGGCGGTCTTTTCCCACTTTAACAGACTGTTATTTGAAGGAAAAGATTTTGTCCCGCGTAACTGCAAAACGTGAAGAAATAATTTCCAAACGTCTTAAAGGTGACCTGACAAGGTTTTGTAACATACTCTGAAAATGAAACTGTAGAACAATCACCATAAAATAAGGAAACTACTTTTTGGATTTTTTTTTAATAACATTATTTTACGAGATATTTGGAGACAAATTGGAGTAAAGAGTGAAATGTTTGCACATGCGCAGTTTAGTTGATGACGCCCCTCAATGTATGGAAAGCCTACTTGCTCAAACCAGTTTCTGGTTGTAATAACCACTTGGGACATTTCCACAGCACAGGTGCACGATCCGTCATTTTCCCTCCCTTTTACTGCTACGGATGGCACCCATACATGTAGAAATTTGACAGTCAGCAGGTGTATCTCCCTATCTACACCTGCTAACTGTCACTCCACTGTAGCAGATTCAACTGTTCACAGTTTGAAAATGGCTACGCAGAAAAATCTGAAAATTTGCAGGAAGGTTCCACATTATGTGGAATATATTTCCTTCAACTTTCATAAATACTAAAAATGCCGAAAATTGCAATGTCAGGTCACATTTAGCTCTTTAAAGCCTGTATTTTTGTTTATTGATGTTCATTAAATTGAGAACATCTGAAGTGGGACTTTTTAAGTCCCATAAAGGGTTAAGGAAGATGTAAAATAACATGACAAATATGTATATGTTGAAGGGAAAGGGCTAAATTAATAAAGCCCAACTCACCCATGTCTGATGTGAGTTGGGCCAAATAGTTGATGTCTCCAGGCTTCTGAGGACTGCTACAGGAGGAAGTCCTTCTCTCGAGGCCCATGCGGCCATTATGTTCCTTAGGTCGGACATGGTCATCGTTTCGACCATGTCGTCCAAGTTGCATCCTCTACTTGGGTAGTTTGGGCTTAACTTTGGGAATGAGTCAAAGCCCTGTGCTGGCATTAAGAGTAGTAGTAGTTGAGTTGTTGCCAGCCAGATGCAGCATTGTGTTGTTGGCAGTTTCATGATGGGCATCGACAATGGCACTTTATTGGCAATGCCATACATCTTCGGAATTTTCTTAAGACGGTTTTTTTTGGGGGGGCATGCAACGATTGAAGAGATACAATTAGTCTTATACATTTCGATACATTCACACACGTATACTTGCAGAATTTTGTACAATGGGACCAAAATGAACTTTATGTTTGCAGTTTTTTTCTCCTGCCTTATTTGTTTAAATAGGGTTGTTTTTTTAATAGTCTGGTCCCAATAGCCGTGTACATTGTCTGCATTAGATGTCTTTGATATTATCCAAATATACAGAGTAAACTTCATTCTCTTAACGTTGTTTACCTAAATAATAGATAAACAATGCTAATTGCCATAGCCAGTAGCAATTGTTTTCTTTTAAAATTGCTTAATAAAAAATAAATAATGTATTAATTCTAAATTATTTTGTATTTTAAAATTCTGTCAGTATCTTTTGTTCTTCGTTCAAATAGCGTATAATGTTTGCTGTTGACACGATGAACTTGTTCTAAGTGTAATAACAAAAAATCATTCAATGAAAATGTACAATTGCCTAAACTTTTGGGACATACCTGTACTTTTCTATATTGAGTTTCTGCAAATGTTTATTTGAACACTTGAGTACGAATTCATTGCAATTTCGTCCATCTTCTTGTATACAGGGCGTTTCTAAACTACAGGGACAAACTGACAGGGACCTACATAAAATGTGACATCCATAATTCATGCTCCCCACATCTTTCCATCGATCATTCATTATGCGTTCCTAATAAAGATGTGGGGAGCATGAATTATGGATGTCACATTTTATGTAGGTCCTACTTAAAAACCTAATCGTTTATAGGAACTTTATGTTTTGTTTCCATGCAGGGAATATACCCTGTCAGTTTGTCCCTGTAGTTTAGAAACACCCTGTATATTAATTTGTTTACGATTACAGATTAAGTCATAAAGAATTTGTTTCAGTAAACAAATAATAATCAAACATATATCTACATCAATTTATATACGTAAACAGTACAATTATAGAAAGGCAATCATTATAAGAATGGAATTGCCTTTATATGTATATTGAACTTCAAATAATAATTAGTAAATGAATCACAGTAGTATATTGAAATAATAATTGAATGAAACTTACCGAGTCCCAACTTCGATGAAGTGTTTAGTGTTGAGTTGAAAGTTTCGTTGACTGTATAATTTGACTGTTGGGAATTTTCTTAGGGTTGTTGCGGTGTAAGATTGCAGTGTGGAACCTTCTCCTTAGCTGCTGTCACTTAAATAGAAGACAGACACGCCCCCTGTCTCTTTAGATACGATTGCCATTGGTCGTCCGACATTTTCCACATTTATTTCAATTTGTCTTTCGCTTTCAGGCTGTCTAGCATTTTATGGATTGTATACCATATTGTACTCAATTTGTTTTAACTTTAACGGGCCCTTGTAAAACCTTTCCATGCCCATACATTATTTAAACATGGTCCCTGGAAATAATTATGTATATATTAAGAAACAAAGTTTCTTTTTGGAGATTTATATTGACAAAATCTCGTTTTGTACTTACATGGAACTTCTTATAATGCGCCTCTTTCTGAGAATTAGTTCTTTAAAATTGCTATATACCACTTCACAGAAACGGACAATAGTTTTAAAGCATTTCTATTTTTTAAATTGTTGTTTGTTTCCCTTCTAGTGAAGTTTGAAATGTCTCAGATCGATTTGGATTCAGCTTTGGACAAAGTCACATTGCTCCAATATTAATATTACACCAAGCTTATAATGTCATGATGAAGTTACTGAATGTATGCCTAAGGGGGTGGCAATATCTTGGAAAGTGGTCCAAACCTCCACCCTCATTTTATTAATATACAATACTTATAAGCCTATATGCAAGTGTTTTCTTAAATTTTGTAAAAGGCATTTCAAAAAACATATTGTAATATATGGGCTTGTTTTTAAACCTGTTTTATTTACATTTAAAATTTGCTGTTTAATCCCCCCCCCTCCTTGTTGTTAAACCAAGTTGTTTTGGGGAAAGTTAAGCAATTATGTTTGTATTTTTCCTATTGAAAATTTAATGAAATTATGTGAGGAATAAAATAAGTAAAGTTGCGAGTTGTTGTTTGCAGCAAAGATGAAAAACGCCGGAAGGAAAGGCGAGGTTTAGAAAGGGCATTTAATGGCATCTCTCATCATATACAGTATATATACAGTCGTCCAGATATTGGCTATTTCCTCTTTCGTTTGCTTCATTGAATGGACAATAATGCTCTTCTCAGAGATGTGATCTTATACAAAAAGCGCCCCCTAACGACTCACTTCCCTGCGCCAATCTTATATCAAATCTCTTTCCGTCCAATAAGATGAATTTGATATTTGTAAATTGTTGTTTTCCAGTCATTACCAGTCATTTTTATGGTTCCAATATACTTGAACACATTTGTTTTTGATCCTAATTTACTCATAAATAATAATAGACAGAACAATTGTCTTATAGTTAGGCATTTATCAAACACATGGATACGTGTTAAACACGACACCCAAAATATGCGCATTACTCGTGGATTTTTCACTATATAGGGACCCTGCAGACCCTAGCTAGCTGACACTGCTGAGTTTCGAGTAACAGCGCCACCAGTGGCCACCTGCTGCAAAAGTGGACTGACTGTTCACAGTCCAATGTATAGCATATGTATGAGTCTGGCATGTTTTTTGTAAATTTTCTCGTTCATTAATCTCCGTATAATTATGTTTAAAAAAATTAATAAATGACTGTTGCTGGAGTTTTTGATTTTAAATTCCTCTATGCTTCAGATAGTTGGCTCTAGCTTGCATGAATTGAATTGGAAATCTGCAATGAATGTGTGGAATTATAATGATAATCTTGAAATTAAGCAGCAGTTGGTTCGGTCACTGGTTAAATCCGCATGATTATTATGAAACTAGTTTGACAAGTCAGACTATGAGAATCTTTGGTATCAATGCAGTGTTATATATAGTCAATGGCTGCGAAACTGAGCCATCTATTGGAAACTCTATACCAGGAAGTTACCATACTGATTTCGTATCTAAAGCAACTATAGGATCATTTTCCCTCCCTCAAAATACAATGATGAGTAGCGTGATTTTTACGATCTAGTTTTACGAGTTTAGGCGTGGGTTTCGCCCAATGAATCATCATTAAGATAACTAATGCCTACCTGTGTGATTGCCACGTGACACGCCTATATAGTTTTATATGCTCAGTTTCTAATACTCACATGTATGAATTGGCAAGGAGCCTCTAAATTACCAGCCAGATATATCTTTTTCATGATTTTGGTTATTTTTAAACCTGAGATGAAGTTTTTTTTTTGGGGGGGGGAAACAAAACAAAACATTAATGTAACATTATTGGTAAGTGACCGATTGGGTGTTATTTAACAGTTAAGAGAATTTCAGAAGAAAATGCAATCACTCATAAATGATGTCACCCTTCAAGGGGAAAGGGGGTTTACTGGAATGTGATGTCACAGCTCAATGTTACCTGACACGTGCACATGCAATTTAAGAATGCACTTTGAATGACATCTGCCTCTGTTGGGAAATTAACTAATTTCTCTTAAGGAAAAGAGTTTACGAAGTCTGCCACTATATGGTGCCAGTGCCGCCAATGCTTATAGGAACAGTTCATTAGTGTTATAGGGTGTGCAGTTTTAAGCTTCGTTTCCTTTGTTCTCTGGTTGTTATTGTTGCTTTCGAGTTTCAATGTTGAGAGCATCGATGTTACAGTTTTTCTTTTGGTGTATATAGCAAAGGCGTGGTTTTTCTCAGTTCAGAATACAATTCAAGCAGTAAGCATCAGTTGCAGTTTCTCTTAAATGTTTAATAATTAGCACCGAGCAATTGGGGTGATTGTAAGGTGAATAAGGTGACACTGAATTCGGGTAGAATCCAGTCACTCACAACAACCTCCTCAAAGTCCTATGAAAAGCTAATCGCTCGGTGTATGGGCATTGGAAGGGTCAAATATTCCCGGTTGAGATTGGCTGGAGAGACGTGAATATGAAGTCATTTATATTTAATGGACTAGCCCCTGTTTTAATGAAATTTAATTATGTAATAAATGTATGGTTTGTGTCACCAAGCCTAGGCCAGAATCATGTAATGTTCTTTCATATACCTGATGATGGCTTTTTTTTTAGCCTAACAAATGATGATTTACTTTGTACATATATCAGTATGGATGAAAACTTTTATTATAGAGATCAGTTGGTAATTGATATGTATATGTACTTTATTCTTGCTAAATATTGCGATCCAGTTTCTATATTTATAACGTGCAGGAATTAACAGTATAAATTCGCCTCTGACCAAAGCAGAATATATATAATATGACGATATGTGTGATTGCAGCTAGCCATGACATCGTTGATGGATCCTTTATTTGGCCACACCCATTTGACCTTTAGCTTGCAAATCACTCCTGCAGTAATCAAGGCGACGTCAATTATTAGATGATCCACCTGCCAAAATACAATACAATAACCAATAATGTCCTCTTTACACTTTACACTTAAACCGAAATGATTTTGTGTGCAGAACAAAGTCTCGGCACTTATTTCTCATTATATACTTTCATATATCTGGCTGCACACAATTAAGTCCCTGCTTGGCGTTTCCCCACTTGTTTTTAGGGCTTAGGTATAACTTTAGTAACAAATTAATGCAAATTCACACAATAAAATGGGTAAAAATTGATAATATAGCTGCATTTAGAGAAAATTTATCAAAATTGATATTTTAGATCATTTTGAACTTTTACCAATGGCTCTTTTTTGGGGGTCTTCTTATACAACTCCTTACTTTAAGAGGATGAAACGTGTTTAATTATATCATAGGGCCAATTATGAACACGATAGATCTTTTGTTCAGGGTATACTCTTTTTTACAAGGTATATAACTATGAGGTACAAACCAAAATTGATTTAATAGCATGGATAGAAATCTAGGAAGATGATTGGGCGTCGTTTTCCTCCAAGTCAGCGTGCTCCAGGTCCGAAAGGCTCCTCTTCGACATTCCCAGCGACATTCCGCTTAAAGAGTCCATACGTTTGCCGTAGCGCCCTAAGACGTTTCCTTCGCCTATCGAGTCCACGGTTCTGCTCAAGACGTTGCCACCTCCTATGGAGTCCACTGATCTGCTCAAGACGTTTCCTTCCCCGATCGAGTCAACTGTTCTGTAGTCATACTCTTGAGGGTAGAGTGGGTAGACTGCACGGTCCCAGTAGTAAGGCGCCCCTTTCATGCTATGGTACTTGGAGAGGATGTTGTTGCCTCCGATTGAGTCCAATGTGTACTGACCTATAAAGTTTTGAAAATGACATTCAGGTTGTTGAGAAAGGTGGCTGTTTATTAGATTGGGAAACTCTCTTTACAATGTAATTGGCCCTATGATAATATAATTTAACACATTTCACCTGGGGGGATCTTCTTAAAACTTCGATTATTTTATCATAGGGCCAATAGATCTGAAGAACTTTTGTCAAAACCGACTGTTGCAGTAAAAATGCTCAAGGTATACATGGTGTGTGGTCAATCCAAACTAAACTATTACTATACTTACCACTGGAGTCGACTGAACGAGTGTTTTTGTGAGATCCAATCAGAAGATCAGCCAATGAATTGAATCTGCGATGTGGGGCTGTCTCGTGCTATTTATATAAAGACAGACATCTTATAGTTAATTAACAAGGTCTTACTTGTTACTTCTTGTTACTGCCTGGCTTAATCTCCTCTGAGACAGATGGGGACAGAAGGTAAGAATCTTACTGTCCTGTCTCGGCTATCACCTTAAAAGACCCCTCACTATTAATTGACAATCAATTTGGTTTTGGCTCTGATTCTCTTTCTGGTGTCAACACTTTAAGTAGAGAGTCCTTTAATGAATTATTTTCTCACTGACATGACATTTGAGCTTCAAATTTATCTTGCTATATTCTTGTCAATGTTTGCTCATCACTGTATATATATGCATCAATTAAGCTCGGGGCAGAAATTTAGTTAGAAAATTGCTTGACCTGCTATTTAATTACAATATTCCTCTGGGAGATTTGCATATAGTTCTGATCCATTTACCCTAAGCCATATGCACACCTACACAAATCATGCTCTAATAACATTCAGATATTAGAAATCAATGAATCTTCAATTTAGATTTTAGAATATATACTTTTGAGAATGCTGCACAATAAAATATTCATTGCTATACACATATTTATCACTTTTTGGAATTAAGAAATAAGTCCAGTTTGCTTGCAATGTAAAAAAGTATCACTATATAGTTTTAAGATTGGAATATAGGGTCAAAATCTTGAATATGTTCATTAAATTCTGTATAAAACGTACTTTTTGTTTCATAAGTAAGTTAGGTTTATTTGATCCACAAAAGTTAAATGATTTTTTTACATTTTCTGATGCACCTTACTTTATGTCCTCATGCTTATGTATTATGTACATTGCACAAAATGAGTCTAAATAACCAATTAAGAATTTGTAATTTGGTCTAGCTGAAAAATAAGTTTAGTTTTGCACACCAAAAGAGGAATTAATGTGATCTGTTAATTAAAGCAAAGATGCAAGCACAAAATGCTCCCAGCTATAAAACAATTGCCAAAATCATGTAAAGTGTAATTGAATTAAAAGGTTAAAAGGGGGGAAAGTCCTTACCTCGAGGCTTCTTGCGTCGTTGCACCCAATGAGGACCACTGCCAGGATGGCCATAAAACTTGTAGCCGGGTTCATATTGGGCAAATGAAGTGAATGCAGCACAGTGGTCAGCAAGCAGCTTTGGTCGATTGTTGGGTTTGGTGAAAAGAGCGGCGCTTTTTATCAAAGGTCCCTGCTAACTGCACGTGACTTAAGAGCACCAATGTGCTGCTGGCACCACTTGCTCTCTGCGGTGGAGGAGGTGCTCAATAAACGAATTAACTTCAAGCATGTGCTCCGTACATTCAACACTCACTCTACCCACTTGAAAACTCCAATAGCCTGCAACACTGTACATAATTCGTTTTGCAAATATAATATTACACAGAGCGCCCCGGGTTATCGTTAATTCATTTTGAAATTAGAAATCTAGTTTAGCTGCATGGGCCATGTACTAGGCACTCAGATTACAAGCATATATCAAATTTGGCTTCCACTTATTACTTTTCAAAGCTATACCTGATAATAATTTTGTTTAATAAAGTATTGGATTTATTATCTATATTACTTATAATTTACCACTAGGAATTTCCAATTGAATAAAGTTGAGTCTGTATACTCATAGAAGTAGATAACAAAACTTTAAAATACATTGATAACGTGAACTATTAATATTACAGAAACATTGTTTAGATTTTGCCAGTAATAATTGTTTACTGAACAGATAAACTCGCTTTGCCAGAAAGTTTGTAATGTAGTAATTAATGTATAATGCGTATAACAATAAGCTTTAGTTTAATTTTTGAATATGTAACAAGTGGAAATTTTAGTTTGATATCAAAATATTGGCAATTATAGAAAGAATATCGAATTGTCTTCAGACATAATTACAGACAAATCCTGTTAGTCGTTACTAATAGAAGCAAATTCAAATTTCATAACGTCTGCAATGAATAATCTAATATCTGTATTGTTTTGAATTAACATTTCATATATAATAAGAAATATTATTCCATATTGCATCGTAAAAAAAGTGCATTCGTTACACATGAATCTGCGAATACATATTTCAGGAGAATTGTTTTATAAATTGAGTAATTTAGTGTATTTATCTTGGCAATTTTCTTTTGGGGAAATGAAATTTTTGAAGTTGAGTGGATTTTCTCTTGTATAGACCGTCAAGCAAATGCGGTTGAGACGTAAATGTAATTTCAATATATTTAAAGTAGGTCTTATCTAGAAAATACATTGCGACCAGCTTTAGAAATTAGCAATTAAATGACAAATAATTGAGCTGTGTGAACTGGCACGTGTTCCGCGGCATATATACCAAATAAACCAAATTGTCCAAGCAAAGCAAGCCTTGGGCAAATGTTTACTCAATTACATGTGTTTCGCCTTATATATGATGAGGCATTTGAAAGAAGGAATCAATTATAAACGCACTGCAATCTTACAAAATGCAATAAATGTTCAAAACTGACAATATATTCGAAATCTCGAAACTTAATATCGCTTTTTTATGGCACCTGGTTATTAATGTGTAAATCTCATATCATTGCTAGCTGTGAAAGACAGATAATTCATTATTAAAAAACTAATAAAGGCATTAAAGTAGAGCTTCCTGTTTTCCATAGTATAGGACTATTATCATTTTTTTTACTAGCATAAATTGCAAATATTTACCTGTATATGCTGAAAACTCAACATGTCATTTTGCAGTTTTTATTATAGGTTATTAATTGTAATTAATGCAATGTTGAACTGGAAACAGTGTTACCTACATGACCATAATTGTAACAAAATTAAATTAATTGTCTCTTTTTATTTGGGTCCTTTGTAATAAGAAATTATTCCTAAATTCTGTTTGTAATTCTATTTATATAATATGTAGCAATGAGTAAGCCTATACTATACCTAACAATTTTAGTTATATATTGTAAACGAGATAGAAATCATTAGGAAAATTATGAATTGATATTAAGAACTGATCAATCAATTTGTTGGACGGATGTTGTGCGCACGGATCGAACTCAATCAGCTAATCAAACACGAAACAGGACGTGATTGGGTGATTGTATTTTCGCTGTGACCATCTCAGTGTGTTGCATATAATGGAAAACAAAAGGCAAATGGTGAATTCCCACTTGTTCAATGCTTTTCTATGACGTCATCAGTTCTCTTTTACGATGGACGCAATTAATGTATATAGTTGCTCGCAAAACAACTTTATACCTTTTACTAAAATAAAAGTCTCACCCTGGCCTATATAGTGCAGCTGCTATTATTGTCAAAAGGGACATTTTCACTGTCAAATATCTATAAAAAAAAACACCGAGCTTCGCATCGCATAATTTATGCATGCCTTTTATTTGTTTCTATGCTAAATCAATAACAGTAGATTTCAGATAATGCATTTTCTTTGCTTTTGGGAAATTAAGTTATCTGAACTTGTAATTTATTGAAAAAATCGATACGTATATGACGGGTTATAAAACAAATGTAAACTATGCATTTCTGTACTGTTTTTAATTGTAATTATACATATTCTTTGTAGTGCATTATGGTATTAGTAACATAATTACCAAGTTACATTTACACTTAGCATGAAATGGCATCCTTCAAATAATAATAATATTCGTAATCTGATTATAGTAACAATGCTAATTTGTAAAAATAGGTGTATAAGACAGATACATATATGGTGATAATTTTTATTTCCTGCATGCAAATATGTGAAGATGCTAATTTCGTGTTTGTTTTTAATGACTTGAGTCTCCATAGCGACCGCCATGTTTTTCATGCGGCCCTTACGTCATTATCCTATAGGACCTCGGTTCAATACTCTGCCAAGTTCAATCAAATTCATTAACCTTGGATAGTACAGCACTACATCATTCATACAGGGTCTTTCTTTTAAGACGCAACAATGAACAACGACATTTGCCCAGTTTGCAGTTTTCCCAACATGGCACCACCGCGTTTCTATTGATGAATTGCGTTACTGCATAATTGCTGCATTACACCTGACACTCTTACAAATGTCCGAGCAGCTTTTGCAGGCCGGCTGTACCACTGTTTGACGAATGACGGCGGTCACTTTGAACGCGAACTAGTATAACATTGGGGTTCATTTCGGCTAGAGAAATTTCTTTCCATGTTGTTTCATCCCAAGAAAACAGTGTTCATCACTTCCACTCGATGAAGGCCACTCGCATGCCATTATTACGTGGGCAATAAAATCCAATAATATTCCCCACCCCCCATTTTCTAACGATAATTTGTTCAATTGCGCGTGCGGGGTCATGTTGGGAAAACTGAAAACTGGGCAAATCTCGTTGTCCATTGTTGCGTCTTAAAAGAAAGACCCTGTATATACTTAATCATTATGAAAATTGATGGAATTGCTTCAGCTATAACGGACAATTTCTGAAGAGACTGAAAATTTGGGCCATTATAACAAGAGTTCATTACATCCGAGGTTCCATATTTCCATAACCACAAGTTTAGTATTGCAGAAATGAGAGCAATAGCAGGTTTTCGAACAGGAGCGGTTGTGAGGTCAGCAGAATATTGGAAGGAACAATTATGTAGAAAGTGCCAAGAATGTTTAGAGACTTCAGATCATTTGTGGGAGTGTTACGGGGTAGTAAAGTGGAGTTTACCAGGAACGGGAAATCTAGAAGATACATTGGGGTTTGTAGGCGGAGGGGTAAAGATATTAGTAAAACTTAAAGCGGAAATAGATAAGTGGGTGAGAGATGTCATGTAGTTTTAAGTAAGGGCACGTGGGGCATTAGAGTGAATGTGCTGTATATGTATGTACACGGTGTATTTATGTAACCCTTTCAATCCCTCAGTGGAGGGTGGAAATAAACAAAACAATAGTATTTTTGCCTTTTAGAGTGCACTACATCAAAGTGTACATAACATCCGAGGCCACTATAACCGAGTTCTACTGTAGTAGTGTAACTGCGACCAGGTTTACAGTGCCAGAAACGAATGGACCTGTTGTTATCAGGAAAGTGAAAATTAATTGATGGTCTTTTGATATCTTATCTCAACCCCAATGTGAATGCATCATTTGTCCACTGGTGGCGCTGAGAGGTGGTGAGCTCACTTTGCCCTGCCATTGTATAATAATGCGTTTTACTTCCATCAGGTGGTGCCCTATATCCTACTTCCTAAATTTGTATATTTTTATGTAAAATTATACCATTGTGCAGATTTTTTTTTGAATGTTGATAAACAGAACTTCATCGTTATAATTGATTGTATTTGAACTTAATTTGTATTATTGCTAGAGTCCACTGCACTTGGCCTATACTGTGTTGGCCAATATTGATGACCTGAGTTTTTCATAGAAATTCTGCTGAAATGTCACATGTATACATGTTTGATTGTTAATAATTTACCGTAAATTTTTAACACATTTAACGAGAATTTGTTTTCATTTAAATACTTTAGTTTATTGATCTG